>WEZZ01031266.1:0-29265 GCA_013400585.1 Chloropsis cyanopogon
ACTGTGGAGGCACACTGCCGCAACGAATAGGCTAATGGTTTATTAAATCAGCGCTTACAGCTTTCATAGTTGCTTTTAAATCCAGTCTGTACTCCAGCCTGACCATTTTTCATTTAAAATGCAAACCCTTTGGAGAAAAAAAAAATATAAACCAAAACAAAACAAACCCACAAAAAACCCCATAAAAACCCCACCGACAAACAAAAACCAACCAAAAAACCCCCTGAAAACCAGAAAAAGTGTGGCACAAATTACTTAAATGTACTTTTCACAAATCAAGTTCAGCTTTGATCTCCCTGTTTATCCGTCTACTTTATTTTCTAGTTATGTACAAATGGCATGATGATATACTTCAAACACAGAACTGCATTTGTGGAGCACTAGACAACACCCCATTCTCCAGAAGAATATAAGGGCCATCACAGTACAAAATCTTAAAATTAAAGTGTTTTCAATGCTTTTCTGCATATCTTATCATAGCACTGCTGAAGAAGGCTGTGATCCTCTTCAGCAGATCTCCCTAGAAAGCAGATGTGTGTTGAGGTTTTAAATTGTTACTTACTGTATGACAGCAAAGATTTCATGCTGTGGGAAATGTATAATGCACTTATGTGTGTACTTGTCCTCTGGCATCTGCTGGCTGAACCAGGATCCTTAAGTACCTTCTAATTAGCATTTACTCTGAAAACAGCAGCAAGAAATAAAAAAAATACACCTCTTAACTCATCATTTGGGATTAAACAGATTAAGGAATATTTTTGTTTAGCTCTGGCTTCCTTTAAAGACATCTGGGTCAATTTCTGTTCCCCTGTCTAGAGCTAGAAGATAATCAGGAGGATGAGAACTTTTCACTGAGTAAGATCCTGGACAGGAATTTATCATTTAAGAAACCTTTTAGCTTGCAAGTTTTGACCCCTTCTGTACTGAGGGTTTGAGTTAGAGTTGACAGTGTCTGGCCTGGAGTCAATACAGAACAATGTGCTCTACAGAAGTGAGAAGCTTTCTGGAATTGTGAGCAAGGAATATTGCCCAATGAGCTATGCATGATGCGGTAAGGAGTAACATTAGACTTCAAATCTCTTTTTTTCAGAGGCAGCAAACAGGGTATGCAGCAGTAGTGGCCATCATAGTAACAGCCTGTTTTAAAGTAACGTTTCTTTTTTGAATTGGAGATGCAGCAGGTGTACAAACATCAGCCAAGATTACTTTGTTCAGGTGGAAAAAATCTTTCAAAGTTATAAAGTTAAAACCTCTTATTGGTGGAAGTGGATAATACTTGTTCACTTTAAAATAAGGTCTACTTATTTTAATAGCAGATAGCAGCCTTCTGGAAACATAAGTGTAGAATATCTCATATAATTTTCCCTTGCATATGGAAAATTAGTGAGGAATTAGCCCAGCTTCACACCCCTCTCCACCAAAATCTTAAAAGTAGATTTCTCACTTTGGACAATGGACTATTTAAGAGCCAGGTTTTGTCAGGAAAACTTTCACAGCTTCTTGTGGCAGCTCTCTCAAGGCTAGCTATCTCTCCTCCCTGTATGATGAACTTTTATGTCTAAATGCTTTAGAAAATTTCTGAGTATTTAAACAGAGCAGAAGAACCAAGTGGATGACATGCAGTGCTTAACAACAACTTTGGTCTCAGTAGTTTGTGCAACAACCTTATTCACCTTACATTTAGTGCTGCCTCAATTCTAAATGTCTCCAATCCTGGAATGAACATCTCTTCCAATCGGTATTTCCAGAACATAAGAAGAAATAAGTAAGAAAATACATTAGCTTAAACTATTTCTCAAACATTATGCACTTAGAATTCAATCTGGACCTAAATTTCATTATACTCACAACAGATTATTTCACCCTTTCGTAGGCTGATGAACAATGTGAGATCTGGAGTCTTAATAAGTAGAGCAAAACAAGTGTAAAGAAAAGAAGAACGTCACATCCTATGCCAAGGAGAACATGGACAATGTCAACAGACTGTTTGGATAGACTGCAAGCTGCATTTAAGCTGCACAGGACAGACAAGCTCAGCTGTTTGAAATTAATCTCACCTTTCATGTAACAAGGCCTCACTTCTGAAGACATTTTAAGTACTTTGCTCCCAAGTAAAATCAGAGATCATGGTAGAGATCAGTGCTGAAAAGGCCTTTGAGCATGTATGTGGTTGCCAGCAACCTAACACAGTAAGCCTATAGGCCTTTTCCTGAGGATGTGAAATGGGACAAATATCAGGATGGAATGCACAAAAGGCAGGGTGCTGAATAAAAAGGTTTTTCCCGTGGAAACTGGGAGACATTACCTGAGCCGTAGGAACTCATAACCAAAATTTAAATTGGTAGAACATGCACCCAAAATGTGAGCAAACAGTTTCATTTCCCAATTCAGACTCAGGAGGTTCGATTCTCCCAGCAGGGTGCTCTAATTAGCAAGCTGTCCCCTATTGTGGAGTGGGAAGCTTTAATCTTTCTCACTGAAGCTATTTGACTTTTCAGAGAACAGGAACACTCCAGCTGCACTGTGCAGAGACACAAGAGTCCCTGACCCTGGTCCAATGGCTGCTCAATGCACCTGAAATGCATTAAAGCATAAACCACATCTCTCATTTCCTCTCCCAGGCATGAGTGCCAATGGCTGTAGTAAGAGAATCACAGAAAAGTTTGGGTTGAAAGGGACCTTTTACAGTAATCTCTGCAGCAAGCAGGAAAATCTTCAAGTAGATCACGTTGCTCAGATCCCCAACCAACATAACCTTGAAAGTTTCCAGGGATCAGGCTCTTTCCATCTCTCTGGGGAACCTGTTCCAAAACCCTTATGGTAAAAAAATATCTTTCTTAAAACTAGTCTGAAAATCCAAAAATTCTCTACAACTGCTTCAACAAAGGGTCTGGTTGGGAGTATCAGGGACAACCTGTAGGCTGGTGAGTGGGTCACCTTCTGGAAGGTAGAGAGATGGGCAGTCTCAGCTCCTTAAGCAGAAAGGTGCACAAATTCTTGGTTTCCTGAATCTTTGATATCTTAGGATATGAATGTCTGAATTTTTCAGTTAGGGGCTGCATAGCCAAGGATATAAGAATGGCTTGACATCTTTTGATTTAAGATAAAAGGGGATGTGGCAGTGCGAATGCCTATGTTTTATTATGGTATTAATGTGTATTTGGTATGCCCCGGGTCCTCCCTCTCCTACCCCCTGGGTGTCCCCTTCCCAGAACCCTTGCCCCTCCCCTTTCCCTGTCCTCCTCAGCCCCTCATNAGGAGACGCATTCATTACACTGATGCATAAATGCCAATGACCCTTTGTGTTTCATAAGGCAACCTGCATACTACATGTTTACAAAGGCAAAAACAAGGTTCTCATCTTGGAGCCCTTCTGACAGGTATGGATTATGCAGACACACACATGACTGTTTGATCATGGCCTTAGGGGAATTATAACAAACAAGTATTAACTACTAATATCTCTTAAATAATAAACAAACATTGTGCATATAGTGATAGAACTTTTAAACATCACCCCCTTTAGTAATATGTTTGCTGTGCTCTTCCTGTTTTGTGTTATTTTCTTTTTCTATGCCAAGGAAGTGAAACTTGCTTTGTAGTTTGACATATGAAGAGTCACTTTCAAACTTGAACTCCTTTAATTGTTATTCAACACTGTAGGAACCAACCTGGCTTGCAAAGGAGGCCAAGTGAATCCCCAAGGTTCAGTGCTCTGTTTCATTTCTTTACCCGGTCACTAACTGTGAGACCATTTGGCAGCAGCAGTCTTTAAACCTTCAAATAATTAGTTCCTTCAAAGGTAGGCGGACATTGCAGAAGGAATATGACATGGAAGACTATAACAAAAAAAAACCCAAAACACAACCCCCAAAACTCGTTCTGCAATGTGTCTGACTTGGAATCACTTTAAGAAAAATTTTTCAGCTAATTTTTTACCTTTATATATGCTTATATTCCAATTAAAAGCACTGCAATGCGGCACCCCCACACTGCAAGTGGAAGAAAAACCTTTCTGAACCGAACTGGGGTGAGAACAAAGGAAAAAAACAATCGCAGCAATTAAAATTGGCTGTAAACAAAAAAGAATTGTGTGTGTGTGTGTGTAATTGTCTCATTAAATATTCTGTAGAGGTCCACAATAGTATTTTCAAAGATCACTTTGAAGAAATATTAACATAAAGAGGCATATTTTAAAAGCATCTTTAAAAAACTTCTGCTTTCCTAAAAAATAGAGGAGTGGTAAGATTCTCCCATCATTAGATCCGTGGTGCGTTTGTTCATTTGTCTGTGGTTTTCATCAATATTCTCAGTAGTCCTTTATAGGGAAGAAGAAACCGCTTTTCTGAAATCATTGCTCAGCTGGAAGTGAGATCTCATCCCCTGTATCTCAGACTCCGAGTTCTGAAGGAAGTGTCTTTAATGACACCAGCCCTGAATTGAGTATATTCCAATGATAAACACAAAAGTTGGGGGACTGGTGATAACAAGAACAAACAACCCACCAGCTGATCTTTACATCTTAGAAATAACCTGTGGGACCTGGGAATGGTGGCAAGATTTTATCAGCCACTAAGGGAGTGCAGATGGGAAAAAGGGTCTTCAAAAATCACACATTTGCCTACAAATGGTGCCAGAAGCTGGAGGATGTTCTTCAGAACCGACTCTTTGCTGGTTTGCCTGCTAGCATTTCAGATGTAAAGCTGGACCCAGCATCCTGGTGACTTGAAAAAACTCCTGCAAGATATGCCTCTCCCATACAACTGACACTCAGCATGTGAAGAGGTTCCTTCCACCCTGAATGTCTCCAGTCAGTACCTTTTTTTTTTTTTAAAGTAATTCAAAATTGCTTTCCTCTATTCTCGACTTTTCCTCCCCTTTTCAAATGAAGAAAGTGTTGTAATATCTATTGAGTTACTCCTTTCTTATTTTATTTTTATTTATTTTTTTGGTGTTAATATTTGTCTTTTTAAAATATTCTTAAAAAATTGCTTGTGAAAAATCAGAGATAGTGAAATAGAACTGCTTTGATGTATCATGAAGCTGGAAACTGCTATCTGGGGATTCTCACAGAGACCAGATGTCCTAATTTTTTTCTTTTATGTGGAAGATAATGAAAAAGGCAAAAGGACAAACAGTCCAAAAAAAAATTCTTTTCCTGCTACTATTAAGATATTGATATGATTACATTACAATCTTTCTCTTATACTTAATACAACAAATTTTAAGCCTTTGGATATAAAACAATGTCCCTCTAAAAGAAAACTCTAGCACCCCCTCCTTTCATGTGCTCCTTCTGGACCCAGAAGCTTAATGAAATTTGATAATGTGAACTTATTTTAAATTACATACGCAATAAAAAGCAAACTGGCTCAGGAGAGGGAGGAAAAGAGCGCAAAACACACAAAAATAATGATGCGGTGATAGAAAAGTTCTTTACTATAAAGTGTTGACTATTGCATTATCAACAGATGGCATTCTACCCATGACAAACTCATCCTACTTAAGTACATTTCTTATATCTCCTTATGCTTCCAATTATAAATATGTCTTTTAGAAGTGCAAAAAAGGTATTAAAATTTTTAATTTTAATTCATGTTTAGGTAAGTTTAGGAAATAAAAATATTTATTTCTGATGTTTTGAGCTGAGAAGTAGTAAAAGCCCTGAATAACAAAAATTATATAACTTAACCCTTCCCATATATTTCACAGCAGCTAATAGCCAACTATACAATTAAACATCCTATGGGTGATATAATAAAAAATTAATGCACGTTATTCAATTACTAACTAATTAGAAGCATTTACTGTGGTAAGTACCACACTGTGTGATAGCAGAGAGGGGATTTCAATGAATGCACTAACATTTTATTAATCACATGGCAATTATTGTAATAAATTTAAATAAAAGTGGTATTAGGGGACCATAATTCCACTCACAATCCTTTATTAAAATCCTTGTTAAAGTCAGACAATTATCAACAATTAAGAGGAGCTATTCTACCTATTGCTCATGGTGGAAACATCAAAAACCACAATACAGAGATGAGGCGGGAACATTGCCTGCCTCTCTTCAGAACTTTCTGAGGGGGAGGCGGCTGCAGGTGGGGACAGTTGCTGTGAAGTGTTGGGCTTCTGCTCCTCAACAAGGACAGGGAGCTCATATGAGCAGGGATGAGACTCCTAACAATTTCACGTTGCCATTGCTATCTTTCCAGGCCCTCAGCTAAAACCCCCAGCAGAACCCCACAACAGCTTTATTTGCCTCGTCCCCCTTTAGATCATCAGTGCTAAAAGACAAAACAGGTCCTAGAAGAGCCCTTTAAGTAAGTAACACTTCAGGCCCATGTCGGCAAAAAAACCTGCAATAACCAAAAATTAGGCCTTGAAGCAACACTTATTTTGATAGCAAGCCTTTCATCTCCATGAAATTTTGCTGCTTTTGGCTGAACGAAACAGATCTGGCCACTGAGCTGTGATTTGATCTTGCTTTAGAGATGGCAAAAAAAATATAGTGCTTTTAATCTTCATGAGGTTGTGCTACAGCTCCACACAAAGCTTTCATACAAATAAATGCAAACAATTTATGCAGCCATTCCCATGGTCCTAAAATGAAGCTCTTTGCGAAAGACCACTCTTTCTCTCCTGAAGAGTCGGATGGGACAGGGTCAGGTTTTGCCAGCTTGATGTCCCTTGCTTAGATGCAAGTACTCAGCAGAGTTCGGTTTGGGTCGATTCGGCAACACACAGGAGGGAGCTAAAAATGAAAGAGATACTCAAAGGGACAGGAGGAGAGCTCAGCAGGTGTGTGCCATGTTCTCCCAGAGATCAGTAGAAAGTGCACACAGGTACAATTTGCACATGCAATTTGTTATCAGAGTGCTTTGTCTCCCATGCATGCTGATCTCATAACCCAGCAATTAAATGAAATTTCCAGGATTTCTGCATCATAAACTATTAGAATACCATACCATGTAAAAAGCCCTGAAAAACTTCACAGCAGTAGCAGCTATGGGCTCATAGGTCTTCAACAAAGTTGAAGAAGTCACGACAACATGGAACTGGTGTAAGCTACAGGAAACAATGCTCCCTTTTAAAATACAGTAATTCAAAAAAATCCATGAAAAATAAATACAATATTACTAGGAATATGCATGCATTATTGCCATTGCACTATAATGATGCATTTAATAACTGGTTATGTTTCAGTATTAATTTTGTGGTAAGCATTTAAAAAAATAAAATAAATGACATGGCTTCTCTCTGTAGAAAGCTTACTAAAAGTAAGATTGTAGATTCACAGCAAAATTAGGCAACAAAAGAAATATTCAATAACTTGTTCTAAGGCACAACAGTTGACTCAGAAAAAAATACACATCTTACATAGTTAAAATACTGTATTAAAATCTATTTTAAGAAGATATAGAGGTTTATCCTAAGTTCACTCCAAGTTTCTTATTTTTAAATTAACTAGTCTGTTCGCATTCACAAACTTAGACCAATTTCTCAGTTTTGAGTAAGCAGATGCAATATACTTTTAATAGAAAAAAGCCAAACATTTTCAACCTGTGGTATATTTCCTCTGTAGTGAAGCAAATTACCTAACCCTTAGTTACACAGCAGCTGGGATTTACTTTTCTAAACAGAAATGTTATGCTGGCACCATCAGTTCTGCTTCATTTGTGATAGACCCACAGATTTTATTTTTCGCCTATGGAAACAATGAAAATGGAACACCTGGCAGCATGTCATTGTCAAAACAATGTATTGGCAACCTCCATACCTAGGGATTTCTTGCATAATGACATGGGAACTCTTCAGTTCTGGCCTTCTCCTCCTCCTGCAAGAGGACTGCAATAGTCTACTGCTCATAATATATTACATTATTGCCCCACTATTAAACCATTCTGGATTTGCATCCATTAACAAACACAAGAGAAAAACTGTTCCATTGAGTCAGATGCTTGCAACTCTTAAAAAAACTTTGTCTCCTCCACCCCTCAATTTTTGTGTTTACAAAGTTAGTAAAAACTGCTTAAAACATATACCTACATACAACTTTTTGGTTCTAGAAAAACCCAACCCACCACTTAGGGGTGCAGAAAAGCTCCACATAAGAAATCAGAAAGCTAAATTTGGAGCAACTGTGACTCAAACAACATCCCTTCTTCTATCAGGCCAGGCTTTGGTGACACATTGTCTCTTACACCGTGTACCAAAGCTAGTGGCTGTACCTCACACTGCACATGACAGCTGCTCCCCATCCAGCCTCCGTGGCTTGGTCCCACATCTCCCTCACAGGTCCCAGCCCATGCCCCTGATCCTGTGCCTGGCCTTGGCACTCCTCACCTGAGAGAAACCCCCTTCAGTCCTGAGTAGCAAGCGGACAAACCCAAATCCTCCACACTGGCTCCATAATGGCCCAGGGAGGGGTGGGGGTGTAGGAGCAATATCTCCCTGTTTGCCCACTCTTGGAAGCCGGGAATAAGAGAAGACTTGCAGCTGGCCCTGTATTAGACTGCAGATTTTGAAGATAAGGTAGAGAACTACGCAGTCCTTGCTGTTCTTTCCTTATCACAAAGCCTCCTGTTGCTATTTGCCTTCACCATATTTCTCCACACTTCCCTTCAACCAATCCTTTTCCAGACTAGCACCGTATTGCCCCCTCCGGGCGTGGGTTGCCAAAATCCTGTCTTGGTGCCTCTTACTGCCCCCTCCGGGCATCCATGTCAGTAACTACCTCTGGGAGAATGTGCAAATCATCTCAACATTCTCCCAAAGGACCCTTTGGAAACTGTCCGCTGAGAAGCCACAAGAACATCATGAAAAAATTAGTAACCTTTACATTGAAAACTACTTAGACGACTCTAGAATGCTGAAAGACAAATTCCTTCACCAGGCTTTTAGGGATAACTGCAAACACACCTGAAAGGCACTGTCCTTTGACCTTTTGAAAGACAAATGCAATTTAAAAGTAACCAACTGATACTCCTTTGTTCAGTACTAAGACAATACAATCTGTCATGAATTTGAAGTGTGCAATGAAATCCTGAGCCACATTAATGGATCTTTCAGCAAGAATTTGAATTCCTAGTTCTCACTGTTTTATACGTTCTCTCACTGAAATTTCCCCTCACGTGCAAAGAGATACCTTAAAATGTGTTTGCATAGGGCAAAGAACAAAACACCATACAGAAAATAAAGAATCAGACCTCAAAAATCAGAATTATCATCTAAATTCATTCTTACATTTAGAGGCACCAGCAACACAAGTCATTCTCACTTCAGCGTGACACCATACTAATGTTCCCTCCAATGCTCTTCTTGCTCTGATGCCAATGCAATTAGCATCTAAAACAGTAAATGTTTCACCCACTGCTGGATTTCAAACTCCTCTCTCCCCTGCCTTTGGCACATATGATTTTCTTAATCCAAAATGCAATAGATAAAACAGAGGAAATACTGCTTCGAACCCACTGCTGAGGTCCTTGATGAAGTACCTGGAACAATGCGCTCTCTTGAAAACTTCTCTGTCAGGCAGCATTCATTTGACTGATTCTCTGACAGAAATACCCAGACAATTTAACCTACCATATTATGCCATGATTTTGCCAGAACTGATTAAAAAAATCCTCAATCAATCCGTAAGTGAACTACCCTACTTCGTTTTACTTTATAAACCCTTAAATGAAATACCTTCCACTCAGGAGATTAAGCTTTCAGGAATATTTGTGTATTCCTGACTCACCATATGCATTCGTAATACTCATGTGCTCTAGCCTCATGACCTTACTGGGGCAAATTTCCCAACAAAAACCCACTGTAAAACTCAGCACCATCATCAGTTTCCTAAGGGAACATATTGCAGCTGTAAACACAAAAAGTGCTTGATTGATATGAGGTCCCATGATGGTGCCTTGGCTATGCGCTCCCTTTCTATAACAGATATCCACTGACACACAAAATATTTAAAGCATTATTGTGAGATCCATTCATTGCAATTTTTTTTCCCCAGGAACTGAAGACATGGTCAAAGAGATCTATGTAAAGGTATATTCCCAAAAAGTGAGACCTTATTTAGTTAAGAGGAAAAGGGAGAGTTGTTAAAATTGACAACTGCATCAAAAAGGAAGTTTAATGAAATTCTCTCACTAACACATATATCAGTCTTTCTTTAGCAGATTGCTCTGACTAACATTTAAAAGCTAAGCTAGTGTTCCTCTTGTTTGCTTCAGACCACTGTTATTTTAAAATAGCAAAATTTCTTACGGGACAGTGGTATGAGAGATGGCATTTTGTTATGTTATAGCAGCATTTTGATTTCAAACAAAGAAGAGAGAGGGTAGAAAATATATGAAGAGGGCAGCATTCTACACTAAAATTATCTATGCTTCATTAATAGATACATGATCTGACAAGAGATTGATCTGCACTTGCGAAGATTGAGTAACACAGCTGGGGTTACCCTCTTCTGCAAAGTTAGGCTCTGGAAAAAAGGATAAAAGGTCTTTTTTATTTCAAATTGTTTCTGTCTTATACCACAATCGATTATTAAGCTTGGCACAATATAAATTGCATTTTTAATGAGTCAAAAAAAAAAGTTAGAAAATATTTAGCTATACTATATACAACCATTCATGAAAAGTTAAACATATGTTATCAAAAAAATCAAAGTAAATGTTGAAGCTACTCGAATTACAGTAACATAGCTAAATACTTCCTTTTCATGCTTTTTTTTGTAGAGCTCTCAGTATGGATTTTGTTCTCAAAGTAGTAATCTGATTCACTGCCAACCTCATTAGTAATTTATTACAGATCTACTTTTTCTAAAGAATTCTGATTTTTTGATCAGATTAAATTAAATGTTTATAACTTTGATTAAGTTTTCATTACATCCTTATGAATGACTATTCTGATCAGGATGAAAATTAGAGAATGTCACAAGATCCATAGGCTAAAGATAAAAATTTATTAGAAATGAAGAAATCTTTTCATCTGTCATTGATCTAGGATATGTAATTTACTTTATCTCTACTACTATTTAACCATCTGTAATAATGTTTGCCTGTATGTATTCACACATTTCCTTTCATCTAACCCTTAGTTTTGGAAATCCCTTTTATGTTTTCCTTGACATAATTTGGAGATACTTCTAACAACTGATTTCCTCCCCAGGCCTATAAACTATAAGAATTGTTAAAATATCTTTAAAAAACTGGAAAAACAAATCAACTTGTACTTGAAAAGAACATGCAAAAATTCATATAAATGCATGATTTTTTCCATGTTAAACATGTCTCCAGCCTCGCCTTGCTTAAGAATAGTACTAAGAAAGGATTCATCAAGTCACTCAAACTAATACTTTAGTGTTTTCCTAAACTTTAGTACCTGGGCTACAAACCCTCCTTTATTTAGATGAGTCAACAGTCACCTCAGTCCAATGATAGGCCATGGAACCCATCATTTTCAGAACGCATTATTTAATAAAAACATTAAGTTAATGGGATCACACCAATTGCGTACAGACTTTAGGCTTCAGCCCTCAAATGGGGATAAATAAGATGCAGAAGTGCAGTGTGCTTTGCAAAATGATGTTTACACAACTGTTTATGCTGCCCTCTTCAAGCAGAACAAGGCTGCAAGTACCAGCCTGCGAAACACTCCCTTTTAGAACTGAGGTTTATTTTTATTTGTATGTTGTAACACATCTTGGAGAATAAAAATAATGTTTGCTAAGCTCATGACTATTCTGTGCCAATTTGTTTTGAAACAGGTCTGAAATGAAATTACTGCCTAATTTATCTTCTAAACCACAATTTTCAGCTTTGGGGGATACAGTCCTTTACAAACACACAGTATTTCTGATACAGGGAGTATTTGGATTACACATGTGCAAATACACGTTTACACACCCCCTTCAAAAAAACAAGATGGCACTAGGGGACAGACAAACCAAATCTGAACAAGAATGACGGGGTAAAAAAAATCTCATATTGGAAAGTCTAACATTATTAAAAAATTAGAAACCTCCTTCACATCCCTTCAAGTGAAGGACAGTTTTACGACTCCTCATACTCTTCTGTCCTTGTCCTTGGCCTGCAGATAGGAATGGAGGCTGTCAGAGGCTGGCTCTGCATTGCTGCCTACAACAGAGTCACACAGATTTATTTGTGACCTCCTGCTCTTCAGTTCTTTCCCCGTTCAGGGTTTTAATTATCACTCCTGTGCTCATGATTGGAAAATTCAGTCCTTCTCCATCGTCACTGCTTGTACATTATTTCTCCATGTTTATAGCTCAAACTTAAATTTTATAAACATCCTGCCACCCAACAACCACATTAAATCATAACAACATTGCAGTATGTGTAGTGAGGTAAAAAGGAACACTAGGTAGAGTGTTTATCTGCTACCATTACCTGACCTGGGGGAAAAAAAAAAAAAAAAGCAAGCTGCAGAAAACAAATAGAAAGAATAAATAACCCCTTTAATCTCATTCATCAATAAATTTCAAATTAAACTGAGTCATGCAAAAAAAAATGTTTTTGTTACTGTTTTTCTCTTCCTGCAAAACATATTAATCATCTGATCATTCCTTTCATTTCAAGGTCTACAATTCCAGTAATTAACTCTCTCTGCTTTTAAAAGTACTGCATTTCAATTTTTTCTGTTCCAGAGTAACTGTAAAGAAAGCCTTGCCCTGAGTAACTATTACCTGCATCTTGGTCTTCCTATTGCTTAAGCTAATAATTGTTCCTAACACAGTAAAATGTGTATTAAAGTTGATTAAATGATTGGCAGTGCTACTTCAAATTCATTCCTCCTGGACCAAACTCTTATCTTTCCAAAGTTGATAATTTCAATATCAGATCTTTTGAGAGACAATCCCCATTACATTCACCAGAACCTTCTGTGTCCATTTGCTATGCACATATAATTAATCAGAGAGCTATTACATGCATGAAGAATACAAAAGAAAAAAAAAACTATACAACCGCAGTACCAAATACGGTTTCTGCAGTGCAAATAATATAAATAAATAAGTAGACAAATAAATAATATTTATAAGCCTTGCCTGTGTGTGGTAAATTTTTTACAAACTATTAGTAGTTGTTAAAAAATTTGTAGCTCAAATGCAAATAGAAAAGAAGCACTACTTTTTTTCCCTCCCAACAAAACAAAAAACCTTTCTGTTCATTTCAAATCCTTCTCTAGAGGTTAGCTTGTATTCTATTCTGCCTTTTTTCTTTGAAATCTATTCATGAAATGGGACAAAATGCAATGAAATAGAGACCCTTTTCCAAAACCGTGCTGAAGTAATGTTACTTTCATGAGTTCTTATGCTTGATGTATCACTGCCAGCACATTTCACAGTAGGTTAAAAGGACACATGTGAAAATGCAATTATAAGGGATTTTTATTATAAAAGAGAGCACTATTTGGATGCACTGCACTAAAAGACTGCAGTGCAACCCTGTACCACTGGGTACTTACCAGTTCACTAAAGGTGAAGTCAAGAACTGCATTAAGTCCTACACCTATGCGGGGGACTTTTAGGATATATTGTGGTGACAAACTCACCCATGGAAAAGGTGTGACAAGGAAAATGTAGGAATATCAAAAGCAAAGGGAAGGGATGCTGATCTGAGATCAGGTTCATGAGCTGGGCTCCAGGTACAAGCCAAACACATTCTTGAATACTTCCTATGGGAAACTAAAATAAATCTTTGACTTTCATCATTATTGCCCAGTAAACTATTCTTTTTATTACACATACCTTCCAGCTAATGGTGTGCAAAAACATGGCTTCTCATTTCAAACAGGAGAGTTTAAATCTGTTTAATAGCCTTAGAACTTTATGATAGGTATTAACTCAGGAAGTACTTACCAAGTTTTAAATTCTTACAAAGCCGGGTAGAACCGAGGCAATATAAAAAACATTTGACCAGTCAGTATATTTGTTGCCGGTTTTTGTTGGTCTTCTTTTTACAACTACTTGAATTTTTTAAAGGCCAGCTATAGAATCTGAAGCCCTGTAATCCCAGGCTATCATGCTAGCAATGCTTTAGGGTTATGGACTGTGAAGTCAGAAGGACACACTGGTTTTACTTTGAGTGTTTAAGCAACTACAACCATTTCAATATGTTTTAGAGAATATGTGCAGTATGCAAAATATATATAATTAATGAGATTTCTTTACTGGCAAATGCCAAATAATCTACTACTTGTGCAGGCATAGTCATAATATAGTCAAAGCTAAGTAGTTCAAAATCAAACTATGTTTTGGGGGGAGAAGTTCATAGTCTGCAAGTGGAAGATAAAAACACACAGTGACAGAAAAAAAAATTAGAAAGTACATCTTTCTTTGGATAGTACATCTTGGTTAGCCATAAATAAATGGGAGGGATGATGGTTATGTCTTAAGAGCCAAGATAACATTCTAAAGTATTATGGCTCCATTTCTAACTCTGCTATAAACTTCCATTCCTGCCTGAGGATGGATAGTTTAGTGCTTCCATTCCAACTCAACATAACTCCACAGGGTTTGCACTTCTGCCTAGCTTAGGTTTCTACACAATGAAAACAGGTTATAAATATATTAAATATGTTACTGAATTACAGACTCTGTTTCTCAGAGACCTCTCCTATCTCTCTGCGCCTCTTAAGGGCATAATGAGTGACGACACATGAACACCCTCAACCTATCTAAGAGTTCATGCATACCTAACTGAATATTCATTTTCTTAGAGAAAATACAAGCATTTAACATATCTGCAAGACAGAGAAAAATGGCAGTTTCAAATTTAGAAAGCTGCAGCTGTTAAAAAAATAGAGAAGAGGAAATATTTTAGGAACAACTAAATAGAAGATCTAGATATAGATGTGGGATCAACTGTCCTCATTTGTTTGAATCAGATTTCTTTTAGTCAGAGGAGAAAAAAGGTCCTACAAATTCAGGAAACCTGCACCAGCGAACAATACTTACTAAAGAAAACGTAATGGTTTTGGTTCACCAATCTCAATTTTTCCCTAATTTAAAACTTTCCCATTTCCCAAGCTAATGTACTAATGAGTGTGGTAGGTTTTGCTTGGGTGCTGGTCACTCACCCAGACACCTCGTGCTGTGAGGTAGGGTCAGGAGAAGGGCAAAGCAGGCTCCTAATCTTCAAAGGATATAAAGAAAATTTTATTAACAGTAACTAACAAAGAAAATAAAAAAAAAGAATCAAAACAAAACCATTCAGAACACTTCTCTTTGCCCCACAACTTTGTCTTTCTCACTGACAATGTAAAGGAACAAACCCCAAAATTTCAGTCAGTTTACCACTTCTAAAACAGTCTTTCTTCAGTTCACCTAGGAAGAGAAGTCCCTCTTGGGAATGGAGATTTCTCCACAAGAGGAAAACAACAGTTCTCTTGTGGCAGTCAATTTCCACAGCCAGCAGCTGCCCGGGGAAACCTGCCAGTGTGAAACCCTTCCCATTCTCCACAAGCCTTCCCACAGCTTGTGTATGGGCCATGTCAACTCATGGGGTACCATTTTAAAGACGAGCTGTTCAAAAGTAAAAGTTTTCAAATCTATTTCCAAAATCATCTTCATCCTTGCGAGCAGAGATCCTTCTTCCTCTCCTGAGGGGCACAGGATTGGTTTTCTCTCTCAGTCTCTGAACTTCTCATGGGATTACAGCAACTCCAGTATCTGTTCACCTCAACATGGAGACCTTTGCTCGATATCAATTTGAACTTTTCATCTCCCCATAGTTTCATGCGTTTTAAGAACAGAGTCTTTTCTCCCATCACCCAAGAGGATTTCAGTTCAAAAATTCAAAGCATCTTCTCGGCCCTCCCACCTGGGACTTAACTTCTTCCCTCACTAACGATGATGTCCCATGTCCCTTTACATGCTTCTATCTTGTTCTTTTCTCTCACTTGAGGGAGGACTGAAGCACTGAAAGGGTTAACATCTCACCCAGGCTTGCAAATGGCAAGGCAAGGCAAGGCACTGCCCCCACTCCGGCCAGGACTGCAACTCCTCTCTGCCCAATGGCTGTGGACAGCACCTGGGGGGGCGAGGTGAGGGGTGAGGGGGTCCCTCTCTCCTTCTCCCTACCCAGAATAGAATGTGGGCAACTCCCACGGGAGTGAAATCCTGGGGCTGCTCCCGGGCCCGTGGGCTCAGCTGGGCCCTGGGCTGGATGGCAAGCAGTCAGATGTTAACAAGGCTGACTCAGCTGGGCAGCAATCCGCCCCCCTCCCTGCAGCCGATGGGGGAGTGGGGGCCGGCAGGTGGCCTGGGGAGAGGCCCAGACCCCTGCTGCAGGGCTGGCCAGCCTGGCCTGGCCAAATACAGGCCAGGGTGTGCCTGGTTACCTGTTGCTGACCAGAAGGAGAAAGGGAAAAAATTCCCAAGGTTTCCGTCTTTTAACATGTGTTTTTCACAGAGGTGTCTCCAGCTTACATAACTTCGTAAAATCCTCCCAGGTCAAACCACGACAGAAAATAAGCAATTCAGTGAGATTCTCCATTTTTCTGTATTTTCTTAGGTACATACTTGGATTATCAACATTAAGACAACAACAAAAGCCTGGAAAATTTTGCACTTCAAATACTCCTAAGGCAATGATCAGGGTCACTGGAGCTTAGACTTTTTTGGAAGACTTCTGTCTACAAAACCAGATTTTTGTATTTGCTTTCTGTCTAACCTGATGTTTGTAAAATGTTTAATTTTCACAAGTCACTTAAACCAACGCAAAAATCTCTGGAGCTACTCATGTTCTTGATCTGAGACATTTTATTACATTTAATAAAGCAAAGCAATGGGCCTGGTAAATCATGTCAGGAAGTTTAACAACAAGATTGAACTAATTTGGCTTGAATGTATCACTAGATTAATCACACCAGTGCCAACTAATAAGTAAAAGTGATGGTAACAGAATTTTACCAAGTGTAGATGGAACACAGCCTACTCCACAAGCAGCTAGATGAGTGTTAAAGCTTCACCAGACTTCTACTAATAGTCATTAAATGAAGAGGCCATTAATTAAACCAGCAAATGGTGCAATATGTGGGAAGATGTTTAAGTGCTAGACAGATGAAAAGAAAAACTGGGCCTGTGTTAATAAGAATTACCAAACTGAGAGTAAAAAAATGTTACTTAGCACCTCCAAGGGAGATAAGCTAAACTTTATGTATATAAAAGGCATCTGTTTCTATATAAATGCACAATAGCACTAACAATGCACTGAAAGATCTAAGATTTAAAACAGAACCAACAGCTAACCCACCCCTCCCCTAAATATTAAGAACTGCAACAGGAATTCCAAAAACTTAAAAGTAGATTGAAGTTCTCTAGCTGACTGCTCCTTTGTTTGTAACTTAGAATATGTTGACAAGCTTCCCTACAAAATTTGGTTGTATTTCACAGGCTGCCTGAAGAACAAAAGTTTAGAAAAACATTGCCTGCTCTAACTTCACCTCTAACAGATTCAGACAGATTGACTTTTGATTATCAGTCCCTGGGGGGATCTTAAGACACATAGGGTATAGTCAAACGCAAACAGTGGAGAGAAGTAGTTTGGCCCTCAAATTTCTCTCTTCACCAAAAACCTGTACTGTTATCATCGGCTAATGAAGCTTTATGAAAAGCCTGCTGCTGCTTATGCTGTGCTACTGATACAACTGCAGTGGCATTTTTTTCTGAGCATAAACTGAACCATTCTGATATATGGACAGGCTCTCTATAAATCTCCATACAATCTACAGATCTAATATAAACAACCATGAATCAAAATTGCTGTCTTTTCACATGGGAAATCAGTTAAGGGTTTGGTTTTGTCCTTTATGGAATACAAGCTACTGGATCTAAGTAACCAAATTACTGTAGCACAGAAAATAATTCTAAATTTTCTGCTTATAGTGGGGTTTTCACTGTACCTTTTTTTTGTGTGTGTCTTACAGTGAAGTAAAGATTTCTTTCCTTTTATTATATGTTAATATTTCTGTCTCTTTTATGACCTGACTCTGATTTTATAGTGTTTTTATATGTAAACATTACTATGCTGTGACTCAGGAATAGCATCCAGATCTTCAGCAATCCCCCACAGCACCTTACATAAAGCTGCATATTTGATCTAATCTTCCTTGCCATTGATGCCCACCCACATGAGACACATTACTCACATCCAAAGATTATAGAATTGTTATGCTGATGATACCTTGATTTATTCTCTATTAAACATTAATGATGCAGTATCCTGGCATAAATTCAGAGTGCATTTTCAGATGTACAAACTTGGAGATAGCCATGAAATATATCAGTTTTTCTGCAAAATAAATTTTATACTCTTAGTTTACTGCTACTATTTTACCTTGTCACTTCCAAATAATTAACCAAGAAACCACATTTATGTCTATATTTTCAGCCAGTCCTGGTTACACTGTAAATGAGATGATAAAAATAACTGAAAATACTTTATAGAAATTAATACTTCTGTAAAGATGACACAGAAACTTATGTACCATTTACAGCTGTACATAAGCTGAAGCTTAGTCTCCTATTGGCATATTTTCTCATATCCTTTCAAAACAGAATGAAATTTTTAAAAGATATGTTTGCAATGCTTTAAAAAAAAAAACCAAAACCAAAACACCTGTTTTTTCATAGGAAAATACTTTTTTTAATAATTCATTTAAAAATGAAACCTCCAACTTAATCAGGTACCCCAAGGACAAACGTTAGTACTTCTCAATCCTCCACTACTGAGGAAAGAGACAGCAGCCATGTAAAACAGCCCAAGCTGCTTTTGGATACACCCATATTATCTATCATTCATCACATCTCCCACAATTTAAGCAAATTGCTGCAGCAAGTGGCTTGCTTGCAGCTTGCAGGCTGGCTTTCACAAAGCAGCTAATGCTCTCCACCATGGGATCTGTATCATACTGGAAAAGTAGAGATCCTTGAAAAAGCAACAGAAAACTATGAGGGCAAGTGAAGGAAGATAAATAGGAGATTGCTGACTCCCGCAGCATTTTACATTTTCTTTAACTCCAACTATTCTGTTGCAGAGGTCAATTTTGGAGTCACCACTTGCTTGAATGAAACTCTTTGATGGATAATATTTCAAGCAAACGACACTATTCTCACTAAACTGGCTGTTACATTAAGACACGTACAACTACAGAATATTTTTTTTAAATGCACAAGTATAAATAACTTTGTTTGTCATAATACAGCATATTTTCCTTGGGACCAAATCTGCTACAGTTCTCTATACAATTGTCTTCTTGAAAGCATGTGGGCAGTAAGACGTAAGTGCAGGCATTAGGGTTTACACTACTTGCATTTTACAGAAGTAATGGTATTCACTGAGTAGCCAAGGAAGGTGCAGTCTGAGTTGGCTGTATTTGGAGACACCAAACAAGTTCTTCTACACTTCAAGAGGAATAAAAGAAACCCAAAATAGCAGCAGAGAATGGCTTGCAAAATTAAACTGGTCTGAAGCCCTGACCAAGTAACCCATAGACATGTCTATCTGCAATCAGAAAGTATTTAATTAACATGCCAGTTTACCAAAAGAAAATATTATGTTACCAAAAGAAAATAGCACATCCTTACACCCAATCCATCAGAAGAACAGAATATAAAATTGTAAGTCAATTGACTGATCATCCGTAACAAACGACAGTAAGATTCACTGGTTACAAGAAAATTATGAATTTTTGAATTGTATGTCACTTTTTCATCTTTAGTGTGATAATTTAGAAGCTCAGCCTTGCTGTGGAATAGAAGGCTAGGCAGCCCTGAGAGAAAATGAGACACATCAAGAATGATGGATTTGGGAACATCACAAGGCTCATGGGATAGGTTGCTGTCCAGCTGGCCCATATTTTGTGATTCATTAATCAAAAGAGCATTGACTGCAGTAGAAGTTAATCCCATCATGGCACAGTAAAGCAGAGCAAGGCTCCATGTCATGCTCCTACACACCTTCAATAAAATAACACCACACACGCCATTGGAGAATCCTTCACATGTGCCTTAACTGTGATTTGTGCTAAATCAAGAGACAGGTGTCACAGATATCAAGGGAGCTTTTGGGGGAAATGTGCAAAAGTTATTTCTGCACATGCATATACAGAAGACAAATTTTGCAGGGATTTTTTGTTTGTTTTATTCAGTTACCTTATTTAATAATCAAAAGTTTCAAAATTAAGCATTCAAACCCACATAGGCAATAATCTTCACCTAAGTTCTATTTTTAGAAAACTTCTGTCAATTTTCTGTAATTACAAATTAATTATGTCTTAGAAGTCAGTATTAATCTCAGCACTATAGAATGTATTTCCAGATTAAAATCCTCCAGATTTATTAAAACGTATTCTACCTCTGAGGCAGTAAATAACAAACTATATTGCAAAGCATCCAAATCATAGCCCCTCTCCCCCTTAAAACAAACAAATAACAAACAGCAGAAAAATTAACCATCAAAAACTTCTTGGGTTAAAGCATGTGAGTGTCTGGTAAGTATTCCATATCAACAAAGGCAAAAATAGAATAATCTTGATCCTGGATTGTTGAAAATTTATGATTCACTACGAATCTCACTGCGCTGCTTTTCAAGTTAGGTAAAGACAGGAAAGGGTTTTAAAATTGCCTATTTTAACTGCTAATAACAAACTGAATAAATTTTGCATCATGAGCAATCATTTTTACTTTGAAATGCTGACACAAAGCCATCACAGTTTTTACCTCTACTAAACTGGTAGGATCACAGTAAGGCAAATATAAATATTTTATACAAATATCAACCAAAAAAACCTTGTACCTTTTCATACTAAAGAGTAATTTTGAACATTCAAAAAATTCAAAGTGCTTCAATAAATGGCAAATAAGGAAACCAAGGTAGAGAAAGGAAAAATGACCAAGGTGAGATCACACACGATTTCAGTGGAAGAATGAAGTCAGAAAACAGGTTTTCTGACAATTAAATTCAAGAGCTTCACTGATAAATCATGCTGTGATAGGGAAAAAAAAAAAAAGAGAGAGAAAGGCATTGTTACAGAAAGGTAAAACAGAAATTCCAGAAGAATCCTTAAAACACTGAGTGGCATTACAATTACATATGTAACATAAGATAGCAATGAATATAAAGCAAAAATACCAATATTAATAAATCATCAATTCATCACTCCTTTCAGAGGTTGAAAATACATTAAATCATTTTATCTTCAACAAATATCTAATTGCCTAGAACTACTACTGTAATTTTTTCAAATACTATGAATTGGTTTGAATGGTGAATGTGTAGAAAGTAAAATCTTCATATGCAGCCTGCTTTAGTCACAGCACCTATAACCCAGGCATGAACTATTTCTGTTTGGATAGACTAATTTAGACTTCTGTAGCATTTTAAGATGAAGAGAAATGCTCTCAACTTCAACTGCAGCATCCTATGAATATCAGAATCCCTCATTCTGATACTTTATCTTTCTTAAATAATACTGTGCATGTTTGTTTGGATTTTTTTCTTTGCCTGGTGGTGTGTACATGTTGGGTTTTTTAAGCTTTTCAGTGCCATATGTAAATGTTTCCATTTCTCAGAAAGAATCCTCATGTCACCATCCCATACCTTCAGCAGCTGCCCATACAACATGACATCTTCAAGAAAGCACCTGTGTGTGCTTCCACTGACACTCACAGCCACAGACAGTGGGGGAAAGCGATTGCCAGCTTGTCTGACTCCTAGTTTCCCTCTCACAACTACAAGGTGGTGCATTTTGCCACAGCCAACCTGCTGCTGCAGGGGCAAGCCGCACTGAAAGGGAAGTCAGTGGGCTCTTACGTACCTCCACTCATTTATGCCAACTCCAAAAATCAGGATGCTGCAGGAGAAATTGGTGCAGGTGACCATACCCACTGACTTGCATGGTGGATCCATGATAACCAAATCCAACACGACACAGAAAGCTGAAACCACTCCAGTTAGCACCTTGCTGTTGGAGTGCCTTAAGTAGTGAAGAACTACATTATTAGTGGTTGCTTCTTTTCCTTCCTCTAGCCTAGAAGAAATATATTCATCTTGTCCCAGAAGACCTAGTAACAATTGACTGAACAGCTGTCAAAAAAATAAAGAAATCAAC
This sequence comes from Chloropsis cyanopogon, assembly GCA_013400585.1. NCBI lineage: Eukaryota > Metazoa > Chordata > Aves > Passeriformes > Irenidae > Chloropsis > Chloropsis cyanopogon. The sequence continues at coordinate 22,141 of WEZZ01031266.1, forward strand.
ATTTGGAGCTAATATACTATGTAAACATCTTCTCACTCCTATACTCCAGGGGTTGCAGGATGCTAGATTAAGGATAGAGCACAAAGACAGTTCAGCCGAGTTTGGGGAATATATTTAAGGATGGGTGCTTCTGAAAACATTATGATAAATTTGTCTAGATGAAATATTGATGAACAGATATTTATCTCTCGCCAGCCTTACATTAATAGCATTGAGTTTTCCTAGCAAACATAAAACTACATCTTTCAGGCTTCCTTTTCAATAGCTTCAGGGTTTCAGCACTATGGTGCATATGGTTACTGAACTACTTTTAATGACCCAATTGAGAACACAGCTAACAAAATTAGTATTTTCACTTCCATTTATTCAAGAAAGCAAGTCCATCAACTAACTTACTGCATTATATGGAAGTCTGAGATTGATTACTCACGATTTAAAACATTTATGAAGACTGGCAAGAATCTATACCCCAGGCACAAGCCTGAGCATGTCCATACTCTTGCTATGGCTTGTACTCCAGCTATTTCTACCCCATTTAAACTTTACACTGATTTCCACTTATCCCTGTGAATTTTCAAGCCAGAGTCATGACTTCTCTGACCCCACACTGAAAAACCTGTTGGATCAACAGAGTATCAGGTTAACTTTTAGTTCAATTCTTAACACCAGTGAAATGTCACTCCTCCAGAGCACAAGAATTCAAAATTTGGACTCTATAGTCTTGTCCTGCAGCCCTGCCCAGCCCAATGCAAGCAGCAGAAATTGCATCACAGGTTACTGTCATGGTGAGCTCTCCAAGACAAGGGATCACCCAAACACCTGAAAATCATTGTTGACTATGAGGAAAAAGGAAAAAGCCATACTCTCTTGTCCGTAAGTCCTTAAACCTTAAGTGCTACACCAGCTGGCTGCAGCCTGCAGCAATCATATTGTTGGGTCTTCTGGTGTTCCTTTCTTAAAAGCACTGGCTGGTCTCTTACCCCAGGGAGACTGGGGAGGACCTCAGGCCATGGCACCAAAACCAATGCCATCCTGGATTGGCTTTCCAGGTTGTCTGGGGAGAGCTAGTGCAAATTCAGTGGCAAACTGTCAATAATAAGGTTTAGCTGGAGTGAATCACATCTTCAAGGAGGTGTTAGTCTTCCCCATAATCACCTACTCTTCTCAGTTTCACAACATTGCTCTTTAAACTGCCAGACCTGGCTTTAAACAGCTCGCAAACTGAGGCAGCCAGTAGAAAACTGTTCACTTTTTGAAATGAAGATGTAAATTTGTAAGATGAGTGAGCAGCTCAGCATGACTGGACAACAGGAAGTCAGATATCCATTGTGTGAGGGAACTGAATCTCAAGGTGATCCTTCTCAGGTAACCTCAGATCTGTATCATTGAAGGCTGCTTTTGCTAATAAATATTTTTTGCTTCCCAGGTGCCTATTAATAAAGAATTACTGACATTTTCCTCTTTCCCACTTAAACTGTCTCAACTTCACTATTGTTTATACGCAACACTAAAGCTGCAAAAGAACTGATACACAAAGAGTGTTTGCACAAACTCCAGTCAGTCTCTAGTATGGTTTTCCTTAAGCTATTCAGATTCCAGCAAGTTCTCTGAACAAGAGATAGTTTCTTGTCCTTTGCTCATCTCCTTCTAGTTCCCCCGGACTTTCACAAATTACTAATTTCCAGTCCTGAAATGCAACCCCAAAACACAGCAACAATCTCATGAAACTTTATCAGCACCCAGCTGACAAAAAGGATTATTTTGGGTGTCTTGGAGGTAAATTTCTGATCCACTTGTGTGTATATACCTATATACAAAACATAGCACTCCCTCCCTGCAGGTAACCGGTGTTGCCACTGTAATCACTCAGCTTTCTTAAGGCATGGAAAAAGATGAAATGTTTAAACGTGACATTTAAGTAATTATGACAGAATAAGTGAATATCTAAATGAGGACATGTGCAGAGACTCAAACTGCCTTAGCAGTGATTACTTCCAGCTCTTGCAAGTCCCTGGCAAACATTATTATATAAATTAGCATTGGATCACAACTTATGGACAGCTCTTGAAGTTCAACAGTGACATTATTTTAAGAACAAAAACACATAAATGATGCACTTTAAGGTTTAAAAATAATTGTGAAACAGGGACCTACTGAATAACTGTAAATTATCTAAACTGAAACCTAGTGAAGGGAAAGTTCTTTTATTTATATTACAGGGTGTTTGATTTTGAAGACTTTTGCCCAAAAAAGTTTTGAAGAGACAAAATTAGACAAATTTTAGAGTAACAACTGTCAGAACTTAAAGATCAGATTTGTATTTATGAATAAGATCAGTCTTTTTTAAAGTAAAACTTTGAGGAAATTACACACTTAATGTGAGGTAGGCAAATGCACAGACAACTGCCGAATATTCAGTGATACAGCAGTGTCACAACATGTGAATATAAATGAAACTGCTTTTTGTAGACCTGGATAATTATTAGACGGTTAAGAGCAAACACTTTGATTTCAGAACGTAAATGAAGGGAAGCAACAGTCTGTGGAAGGTTAAATAGATGCAACTAGCAATGAAAATTTGCCTAAAGAGGATTGGGTTCAAGTTTTCTGAAGTAAATTAAAACATTTGAGAGGACCTTGTCTGTTGGGATTCATTTTTTATTAGTTTTCTGATTGTCTAGTTAATATGTTAGATGGTTTGTTTGTACCTTTTGTTATGTTAGGGGTTTGGTTAAGCCCCTGTCTATCTTTTTCCTCCTCCCCTTAGAGGTCTGTCCACAGACCCTTTTACCCCTGCCATTCAATCTTTACCTGCCCAGTTCTTTCTAGTAGGTTCTGTTAATTCTGTATAATTATTGGTTTGTATGTAGAAACCCCACCTGTGTTTTATTCTTATTAGCTGTTTCTACTGTCATTTTGTAACTGTATCAATTTTATACTTGTTTCATTGGTCAAATGAGACCACACCCTGAAAAGCAAAAAGCCACTGTACGACCCCCACAACTCGCTCTCAGCCGGGACAAGTGTGGGAGAAAAATAAACTCCTTGCCTCTCCTCTGAGAGACCGCTCTCTGTTTCCTGGTCACAGCTGCAGTGTGGGGGGATGAAGAACTCACGGCACCCATGCCTCTCTCCTTTCCTATCCAAGCTGGGAGGCGGTGGGCAGACTGTAGTGGTGTTCATCAGCTAGCCCGGGCTTGGCAGCACCCCCCCCAAAACACCTCCACACTTGTCTTCCTACTTTGATCCTAATAATGCTTCTTTGTTGAATACAGAATCTTTGTCTTTTGCCAGCCAAAAAAGCCCCATGCAATAAATCAAAATATTTTTTTTTAAAAATAAGGTGAATTAAGAAGTGTTGTTGTGTCTCAACAGTCACAGATGAATCAAGCACGACTAAGAAATCAGACATTCAAACACCAGGTAAGCCTCATGAAGTAAAAGAGCTTTTGTTGTTCTCAGCTTAATTTATTTCCTGCCCTGTTTGATATGTCATGAATCCCCCTCCAATGGAAACATGTCAGAAGCTTTCCCTGGAGACTTTTTTTGAGCAATTAATAAACAAACCAAAAGCATATGCATGTAAAGAGTTACAGCATTCATGAAAAAAACCACAAACTGTTCCTTAAAACTGATGTCCATTTTTGACTCAGAAGAATGAGAAAGACACACTATAACCTGAAAAAAAAGATAATAAAGTTGGTCATTTTTAAAATACTACCAAGTGTAATTACAAGCCCAAAAGGCGAAATTCATGGACTGACTGACAGACAGGAAATTGGTCCAAGGAGAAATTACAATGGATAGTCTAAGTAAAGCTATCACTAGCTTATCTGAATAACCTCTAAGTTAGGCTTACTGAGGTATTTCAGGGGTTTTTTCTAAATATAACTTTTCATCAGTCTGTACTGCAGCTTTCTACATACTGAATGCAGGTAATTTACCCACTACCACACCACTGAATTATGTGACCAGAGGTAAAAAAAGCTACATCTCTGACCTATATTACATGTCACATTATGAAGCCCAGTGTTAAAACTGGCAGCAATGTCAAGACCTGCTCTGGAATCCTCCATTTATTTAAATTAGAAACTCACACTTGTAGTGTAGAAAATATAATAACCAAAATAATAAAATGTCTGAGATTAAATGTATTTAAAGTCTTTACCAATCATTTCAGGTTTATTTATTTATACTGTAGCTGTCATATCCAATAACCAAAACAACAAATATTTCACTAAGCAGCATATAATCACCAATTACTGTTAATAGCTATGATTTTATGAGATGGTTGAAGTGTATTTTTTACCTATTGATAGTAAATGTTTTTAAAAAACATTTTTTGACTCATGGTAGAGAACCAAAAAAAGTTAAAATTCTTTGAAAGCAGTGAATTGATTTAAATACAAGATAATGATTGGGTTTCAGCTTTGGGTTTTACTTCAGTTTAGAAAGAGGTAGTTTGTAAGAGACCAGCTGCAAAAATATGATCTGCTAGCTTTTATTTTTAGCATATCATAGTTGAAAATTAGTACTTTGCTTTAACTACCACATTGTACAAATCAACCATTACATCACAATGTGCATAAGAATTTTTTAATCTGCCTCTGGAAACAGAACCAAAAATTAAGGCCTCTGAGAAATTTTCTTTTCTTTTAGAATTTTAGACTGCCCAGATCTCAAAATCTTGTATTTAAGAATGGACAAAAAGTGTTCATATAAAAAAAATTTCTAAGATATTTATTGTTACTAGGATATTTATTATCACAAGAAATTTGTTATATTGCATACAGACCGACACATTTTTGGCATGCTGTAATCAAGTTAATTACTATGTAAGGATTTAGCTTTCCAAGAATAAAATTCATCAATATAGTAAAAGGACAGAAGTCTAGAATCTCCCTCCTTTTTAAGTATAGGCAAATTCAATTAAATCTATAGCAATATGGCCACTATTTTAATTCAACAAAAGATGAACCTAGATATAAAATCAGATGTGAAATGTTTATGTTATTTTTCTCTGTTCACAGAGCACTCAGGTGAGTAATTAGAAAAAAACTGTTTGCAAATGTAAATACAATGAAGCAGCCATTAATTAGCAAATGCAAATGTGAATTCAGAAAATTGCTTATTATCTACAATGTTCAAAATGTTAAATTCTATTTATACAAGTTTAGATATTATATTCTGTCTAATTATGTGTAAATTTTAAGAATATCCATTAATCATAATTTGTCTTTGTAAAAAGGATTAATTAGTGTTTGCAATAAGCATATGCAAGTGAAAATTAACCATGAATCACACTTGCTCAAGTAACAGACTAAGCAAAGTCAGCACCACTTTTCTAAAAAAAGAAATTATTTTTAAACAAGAATTGCATACTTCTGTATCAATTCAGAAACTTTCATAGCAAAAATATACAAAAGGCCCACAAATGCACATGCAAAAGGCAGTACAATGTACGTTGCTTATGATGGACCAGAACTCCCTGGTGGAGTGCTCTCATTTTGCACAGACCAGGATCCCAGGGTTCAGTGTGACAGCTGAGAAAAAGTGACAGAATATTGACTTCTCGCTGCCTCAGAAGTGACAGAGCTGAATACCCACACCGTGTCCCTCCACGTAAGGCACGGTTTCATCTCAAAATAAGATCTGACCAGAACCTTCAATAAGGCACAAAAGCCATACAAAGCCAGAGCAAGGCATAAATTTTAAATAAATTTTTAATTTGGAAAGCTAAACAAAAGAAGCAACAAGCAATTTCTGTCCCTCATTTCTTAAAATCTGCAAATAGCTTTAACTTCCATCTTGGCATATGCATTCACAGGAACTGTACAGAAAGAATCATACTATTCTATTTATGTTCACACAAATAAATGAACAGCATATTCAATTTTAGATGCCATTACAAGAAAAGAAAAAAAAAAAAAAAGGATGGTTGCCATCTCTGACATCCTTCACAGCAGCCTTTTAAAGGCAAAGAGGCAAAGCAGATTTTTATTCTAGCAATGGTGAACCCTCTTTCACGCAAATACAGTGAAAAGTCCCTATGTCTAGAACATGACAGTTCCATGCATTAATAAAAGTGACACAGCAATTAATACTCCTCAGCACAAGATGAAGATTTTAGCACCTTTCATGTACAAAAGGTTCACACTGGAAAACCTCCATTGTGCTAATTAAGAATACAATAATGGACAAAAAGAGTTGCACTGATGAATGAAAGGAAAAAAAAAACCACATTTGGCAACACCAAATCCCATCCTCCAGACTTACAAATAATTATTATTTCCTCTACAAACCTACCAGCTCCTCATATTTTTATAAAAACTTGTGCCTGGGTCACTTACATTAGGAAGATATTAAAAATTACAACAGCTATGTTGATACAAATCCATAATCAACATTAAGGTTTTTAGGGGATATTGACTACAGGCTGGTACTTAAAAGCAGTTTTGTACTTGGGCTGATGTGCAACAAAATTCAGTATATAAAGTGTATATATATATTCAGTATATAAATAATCTCCTTATAAGTTCCAGGTAAGGATCTGTGTGCTGATCTGACTTGGTTCACTGACAAAGATACTGTTCAAGACAGAAGTTTATATTTTGCTAAAAGAAGGCCCTGGATCTTAAATATAATTTAGAGCTACCCTAGAGCCTACTGGTGTATTACACTGCTAAAACTAATTGTTCTTCTGAAAAAAGAAAACTACAGTAAGATGTTGAGTTATCAAAGTTAGTATTATTGCAGCAAGCAACTTTACCCTTCTTAAAATATGTTACTAAAAGAGACCCAAGATAAAAGCCCTTTGGATATCTTACTTTATATAAACCTTAGAGATACTTAGAGAAACTTTATGCTGTGATTTGTATTTTGTTTCTATTTAGGGGTAGAGATGAAACTGTAGTCTTTGTGTAGGTAGTATAATCATTTACAATCATAAATTGGTTTGCCAACTTTGCCTAACTTCAGGCCTCATAAATATTTTAGACAACAAAAAAAGAAAAGTTTTTAAGCATGGCTATTCATCAACCTGTAAAAGCCAGAGTTGCTACTGGCCAATTCCTACCTTGGTAAATAGAAATTAAGAGTGTGTCAACACCAGCACACTGCTTCTTA
>WEZZ01031266.1:33430-49554 GCA_013400585.1 Chloropsis cyanopogon
AAAATCTTGAGTGTGTATGATTTGCCTGGTGCATTTAACGAGATTTGTATTTGGTCTTGTAATAATCTGCTGAAATTAATACAAGAACAAGGTGAATATTTTATGAACACGTGGCCCCCAAGTCTTTGAGCATGTTTTTTTATGCTTATTGAGAAATACTGGTACTAATCACAGATTAATTAATTTTATCAGAAGTAAAGGAGCATATTATATTCACCATTCACAACCAAAGGGCAAGAGGAGCAACAGCTGGAAGAGTGCAAGATAGAAATGAAGCAGAAATGAATGTCTTTGGAAGGAAAGCTGCCCAGTGTTGTAAAGATACTAAATTTGCCTATCTTTAGACTGTAACATTAAGTAACTCATCCAGACTTTTAAAGAGCTTCAAGAATTGAAGCGATCTTCTTGTTGTGCAACAACAAGAACAGTGAGATCTGTTCTGAAGTCCAGGCCAGCAATATGGACAGGGAATATCTCACATCAGTCCTCTCTTTGCATCCTCCAGTTTACTGTCCTAGAACCTTCCATAAATGTGACATGACCAACATGAAGAAATCATTCCGTGTTTAGCCAGAACAATGGCATGACCTGCTGAAAATCCAATACATTATGGGTACTAATGTAAAATAAGCCTTCTGGGATTCTAAAACGGTTTCTGTAGATCCCAAGAAGAATCTAAAAGCATTTTAATTAATTTGTACATCTACAAGGTCAGCTAAAAATGCTTGTTCTCGATGCAATCCAAACTGGCAACACACTACAACTTCCTTGATCTTCCTTTATGAATATATTCCAAATAGTTCAAGAAAACCAAATGATGGATAAACAAGTTTTACAGGAATTTCTTTTTTGGTACAAGATAGAATAAACCAATAAAATTTTTGAGACACTTAGAAAGATAAATAAAATTGCCTTAACCTCCAAAGAATTGAAAATGGCATTAGTTTCTTTTCATAGATTTTGAACATAGCAACTAGCATTAAGAACTACAGAAAAGGTATCACTTCCTAGTCCCTGAGAATTATCCTGTATGGGTAATTTTGCCTTAAATGTATTTTTCTCTCTTTCCTTCTGCCTAAAAAAAAGAAAAAGACTGAGGCAAAACAGAATTTACAAGAAAAATTGTGACTTTCCCATTTTTAGTATTGTTGAAGTTTTAGAAGCATGCTTTATGGGTGATAAAAACCATGTTTTATAGAAAAGGAAGGAGAGGATGAGCCAAATGGGACTGTAATGTGGAGAGAAAATAAAAACAATACAGCAAGATAAAAGCAAATGAGCAAAGGAGCAACAGCAGGGGAAAATAATGAGCCAGAACAAAAGCCCTACCACTAACAGAGTTTGCAAATATTTTCAACAGCAAGAGAAATTTGCAGACATGGAAATGAGAAAGGAAAACAGAAAAACCTGGTGTTAAGGAATGGAATCAACCAACTAATTTCTTCCCTTCCTTCTAAACTGATGCAATGCCCAGCTCCTACAGCGAAAAAAGAGGTCTCTTGGCCTGGACCACCAATGGAAATCAATGGATGTGTGCACAGCAGTCATCACCAACACCACCAGTCTCAGTGGATCCAGGTACTTTGGAACAGAAGTTAGGTAGTTCCACTTGTTCCTGCATTTGTTATGGACCTAAACTCACACCTCTAATCAGCCACTCTATAATATTCATCTTTCACATGTTAACAGATCCATAACTCCATGCACAAATCTGCTGGCAGGCAGCTCCCTGCCAGCTCTCCCCTGCCAGAATGAACTCACACACAGGGCATGGTGAGCATCCTGAGGCTGGTGTGACCTCTCTGGAAACATTGAAGAGCAAGAAAAAACACCAGGATACAGAGAAGTAAAGGAAAAAAGGTGAGGAAAAAGCACTGTGAACCTCCAAATCAGTGAAGAAGGACAAAAAAGTGTTCAGGGATCGAAGAAGACACACACACTGTGTCCTCTGGAGAGAACTGGATTGAAGCAGATAGATATGCCCTGAAGGAACTGCAGCCCATGGAGAGCCCACACTCGAGCATCTCCTGAAGCACACTAAGGCACTCAGTCTCAGAACTCAATTAAAACCAGGAAAGCACAAATGACACAACGTCTTAGCCATGCCTTGAGTTCACTGAAATGATCTCATAATTTCCAGAGTTCCATAAGTAACATTACCTATGGCTTCAGCTCATGTTATATTTAGATTTGCAATTCAGCAAGCTTCTGACACAGAAAAAAAAGTGGGCTCACTTCTGTCCAGGTATCAGAATGATTAAAAATTTCTGGATTTATTTTGCTATACAAATGTTGGTATGTATGTATGTTTTTACATATATGTATATATATATATATATATACATGAACCAGTGTCAGAGGACAGTTCCACAAGCCTTCAAATAAACTTGTGATGGTGGGAGTATTAGCCGATGCATGAAAATGTCTGAAAATCCAATGGTTCATCATTACTCTCACAATTTTTGTTCATGTTCAATTTCTGTCCAATTACTTGAGTGTTTTTCAGGCTATCTGGATGCTTGCAAAACATACAGGATCTCAAAAGCTGACTTCATTAAACCCTGAAAGAACCACTGAACTGGTCCATTTGCAAATTTTACCTCTAACCAGTGAAACTTTGCTTTTTCCATGTTGTCTTTGTTTCTGTAATATCTGAAATTTGGCCATTTCTTAGGGGTTCTCTTGGCAGAATTTATTCATAACACAACAGGACTCCTATGGTAGATTTGTCTCTGCATTAATTTTTTTCTCCTGAATCATTTCACAGACTGGAAAATGAAATAATAGACATACACATGTACACAAAGTTATATTCACATGGATGCTTTTTAATACTTGCACATTGGGAAGCTCTTTGTCTTTGATGAGTCCACTTAAACTTGTTTTACATGTTTGAGATACGAAGATCCTGCAGTCTCCATCACGTGTTTCATGCAGTTGAGCTTTCCCCATTCTTTGCTTAAAATGTAATATGTCAGTGCAGGTGTTGGCATTTCTCTCCAAATATTCGATAGCATGCATGCACCATTATACAGAGTATCAAATACAAAACTACCACTTAATTTCATCATTAAACTTATAATTAACAGCACCACCAAGCTTTTCCTTGGTGGTTTTAGACGAATTAAATTCTCTCTGAAAGTAATGAAGCTGGTATTGAATATAAAGTTGTAATATGGTATCTAATTCATGCACTTTCAACTCCAGCATGATTTAATTGGTGCACACACAAAAATATATCTTTGCAAGGGTTTTTTTTGTAATGCATTTGCTAGCAAACAAACAGAACTTTTTTTTCCTTTTATTGCTGGTATCCAGTAGATTCTGCTTTTGATTTAATGCCTTTTTGTACAGTACAAAAGAAACATACTACTACTTCCCAAATCTCATTTATAATCCTTTCCCTTCATGCTCCTTCTTGCTGTTTTATCATTAATGTTAATATTCTGTTGACTCTTAAGAAGTAGAAGCTTACATTGCTAAAAATGAATAAATGAATACTAAGAGAGCACTGTTTTGTAATGAAGGCCGAGCACACAGCCTGGATATAGTTGTCACTGCACTTCTATTGAGGAAGAAATAGTAATAGGTCAATGAAAGAAATGGCACTGTTTCTTTAGTAAAACATGTATTATATTCTGGCTTTATCCTCCTAAATTCTAACACTTACCTAAAAGACCAGAGCATACTGAGCAGTTTAAACTAGTGAAGTGACCAAATAGTATAAATATACCTAAAACCTGCTGGTTAAAACTGGGTAAACTCAGTTTCAGAAGATAATCCACTGATCTCCTATCTACTCAAAAACAATGAAATGTCCAGCTGTTGCACCACATAGCTTTGGCACACAGTACCTATGCTCACAAAAAGTCCGAATGATCATGCTACAAATTATTTTAAATGCTTTTCATAAACATGATAAGCTACAGGAATTCTTTATTGCCCCAAATGCATATTGAGTTACAACATAATAATTCCTATGCCGGTATTCACAATATTCTGTGTGTTTTCAGATTGAAATAGCTTCAGAAGATTAAAACAAACAAAAAAACCCAAAAACCACTACCTGAAAAAAATATCTGCCTTCAATTCAAGCAGGATGTAACCTTTCTGCCCCTTTTCAGTACCCTGGGTTTTTTGAGACTTGTCTGAGCCTTTGACTGCTTATAACTGTTAAAATCACTCCTGCTCCTTCTCAGCTTTTCAAAATTTATCACAGAATATTTGCTCTAGCTGTAACATTTTTGCACCTTTGTTACTTTTAAGTCCATTCACTCCTACTTTTCCCCTTCCTGGGCTGTATTTAACAGCCTGGCACTCGCACATTCAGAAGTCCCTGGAGGAAAGCGCAGAAAGCAAACTCAGGTTAGCTGGTACCACTTGAAAAGCATCAAATGGAGACAAACACTGTGTGCTGGTTAAAGTAACAAACCTCTGCATCGGTTAAATGCCAATGCTCAGAATGAGAACAAAGTATTTTGCCAACAGTGTTTCACCACTGTATTTCTGTTAACAAGGTGTTACCATTGCTTGGAATAAGACACAGTGTTTGGATCAAGCTAATGACACAGGCATCATTTGTTTTTGCCTGGCTTACTTGGATATTTACAGAATACTTTATTTTTGAATATTTACAGGATAATTTACTTAAACTCTAAAGGGCAGTTACCAAGTAACCAAGTTACTATCAGCCTTTTTGCACCAGCTGCTCAGTTTTCGATAGCTATGCAGACTAACATTTTTTATAGGATTTACCTGGCAAGGTTTTGGTGGTGGGGAGGAGGGCAGGGATGGCTTTGTCACCTAGATGTTCGTATCTTACAGATACCAGTAACAAGCACTTTCTCTGTGAATGATCTTCCAATAACAAGCAGTCCAACTAGTTACAGGCATTGCACGACACCAGAGGCTCCACAGCTGTGAAGCTACTCACCATCAAAGGAAAAAAATCTATGGAGTGTGGTAAAACCAGTCATAAGGGTAATAGAGGGTAAGAGCAAGGTATACAACATGTTAACAAACACATGACAGATCCCAAATGGATTCCAGAATAAGGAGAAAGAAATGAATTTTACTATCAGACTCCTACAAGCAGCTGTAATAGCAGATTTACTGCAATGCTCCCACAACTGACCAGAAACCACTGACCTTCAGATCACAAAAGGCTGTGCAAGAGTAAGCAATAAAATACATCAAAGAAAGAGATATGTATGAGGAACATTATATATTTTCAATTTTGGATTGTTTGAACTAGATGTGCAGTATCACTCTCTACTGCAATAATAATTAAAAAAAAAAAACTTTCATTAGACTGTTAAGACTTTAATTAAACTAGCACTAAGTTCTTGCCCATGCATACAAAGTATTGATTGTGTATCCTTGAGGTCTGAATAGTACTTGTCAGTCATGATTTTTTCCAGATCATTCAAATGCTAGGTGAGCAAAATAGCAAACTGAGTAATTTTAATTGGTTCATACTACTTTGTAAAGTTATAGAAAAATTAAAATAAACCAAAAAAATTACAAAAAAAGGTATTGAAAGTTATGGGTAATTTCATGGGAAAGTTAAAAACCCAACTCTTACACTCTACCCCAAAAGCCAAACGGCTGGGTTGAGTTTTGCACTGAAATGATGGCTGCTTGCAACATCTCTATGATGCAACAGATACAGAAATAAACTAGCTCTTTGAGTATTTTAAAGCATTCTTTCACAGACTTTGGAGGAACAGGTAAAAAGCTTTTTTATTTCGAAAGTTAAACTTATTTCCTTCTCATTGAAATCCTGAAAACATTTTTTTAATTCCACTACTCTTCTTTCATTAACTTACACAATTTTTCACAACCCTCTACATTATCCATATATATTTCTTTAAGTGAAATACAGATCTCTGTGCCAGGAAAGCACAATGAAAAATGACCTCTCTACCCTCTTCCAAAGAGCAGTAACGGGCACAGATTGAAAATATTACCATAATAAAGAGAGTGATGAAAAAAGAAAGCTTGAAAGAGTGATGAAAGACAGAAGCAAGAGGTAGGCATTTCTATGCTTATCAATGATTACAAAAAGGATTTTTGTCCAAGGAAAGAAGGAGTTGTAACAGGGGAAGTTCAACAAGGAAGATGAAGTTCAAAAGGATAGTACACCCATGCTTGCTTCTGTCGTTTCTTTAAATTATGCATTTGCTACTTAATTGCTTTTACAAGATAATTCTAACAAATACAGTAAGAACTATGCAAATATACACACAAAGAAATTCCAGGCAGCCTGACCAAAAGGGCAAGAGAGGGTGCTGAAGGATGACTGTTAGATCGAAGAAAAGACAATATAAGACTGAGAAACAGTAACATCATGTTAAGTGGTACAGAATCAGCCAACATAATGCAACATCCCCTGTGAAGAAGATTCATTCACTTTAAAGACTGGCATGAATATTTACCTTAATAGTTCTATTTTCAGTTCTGCTCCATTTAGGAATAACTGGTAAAATGTTATTTTTGAATGAATGGTATGTCCTCTGTTTGAAATTAAAGCTACAGGTGCTAAATGTTGCTCAAGTTGAGTAACCGCTCATATATATATTATGAGGCCTGACTGAAATGGCATAATAATAAGATTCAAGTACTGTTTCTTGTTAGTAAGAAAATATATTAGGAGAAAAGCGTAAATAAATAACTATATTGGGAGAAAAGGGTAAAAGGGTATATATGTTGTTGGCACAACCACCTTCTTATCTTAGCTGGTAAGGGTGTATATAGAGCATGTCCTGGTGATTGATATCCTTCCTGGGTAAGGTTACCCAGAAGCAACTGACAGTGGTGAACTTCACTGGTTTCTTGCTTAATAAAGCCCTAAACTTGGCACCCTTCCCCACCTACCCCTCTGGACAACAACCATGATCCACTCAAGCAGCACAGTCACGTCCAGCAAACACAATGTTTCCTTTGCCCCCACTGATGCTGTCTTAGCAATGTCTCTTAGAAGCCGCAGGAAAATTAGATTGAAAGTACAGTAAAGCTATGATTCTAATGGATTAAAAAATCAGTGTATGTTTTTAGGATCAGCTCTTCTGTTTCCCAGGATAAAGCTGGGTAAGTTTTGGCCTTCTAAAAGCTTACCAAATAACCTACAGGAATGTTTCTTGAACCCTGTGTAAGAATTATCTACATCATTATGAACATTTATCAGATAGCCCACATATTGAAAGGTCCCGACCCTGTATTCACAGTCAGTGCAATAGTATTATTACTGGAAAATGAAAAATAGAGGATTTAGAAAATAATGGTTTCCTCAGGTTTCCAGATCTTGAAGACATATTTTTTCAATCTCAAGAGACAAGCATGACTGAAGGATTTTCTTACATTTTTTTACTTGCAGTGAATCAGCAATGGATGGCTCAGTGCACAAAATATAAGAATAGTTTTTATTTCAAATAATAACTTTCTCATAGCTTACTAATAATTTATTAATAGATACACTTTAATAATAAAGATACTGCCAAAAAAAGTGATCTTTGACTGACAATAATACAAATATTATCTTAAGTAGTAGAATTTTGCCAGCAATGGTAACTTGCAGCTCATTTCATACACAGCAGTATTTAATTATATCCAAAAGTGCAGAGTGTCCAGATGTTGCTTTTTAATTTAATAATGATGGAACCAATGAGATGCGGATAGGTTTGTAAACTAAGCCTTCAGAACATGGAGAGTTCCACAGGGCCTTTAAAAACAAAACAAAACAAACAAAACAAACAAACAAAAAAAAAAAAAGAAAAGAAAAAAGAAATGAAATTAAATGAAATCTTAGTGATGCATGGTTTGATGGCAACACAAAGTAAATGAAGAATTACTGTTTCTGCTGTATGCAATCATTCAGGCAGCATGGAATAATAAAGCTTCTTTCACAGTAATGATCAACACAACAATGAATGAAGTGACAATGCAGAGAAAACCAGGAATATGACTGGTCACCTTGTGCATGACACTGTTCTAGTCAGAAAACTCTTATGTACAACATATGCCCTGTTTTTACTGGAAAAAGGTAACCAGACCTATGCTGACAGAGAAAATCTACATGCAACACGCACACAACATTAAAACATTTCCACATTACAATAAAACTGTGTAAATAGATAATTCTGTAATAAAAAGCAGTCACTCTAAGTGTACTAATGTAGCAAAACCCATACACATTGCTAATAATGCAGTGGTTATGCATGCCTCATTTCTCAATTTTGTTTGTTGACCTTTTCTTCAAGATGAAATCAAATTTTTCTCCTTTTTCAGAAAATATACTGAACACCTATCATAAAATGCTGCTATTTTTTAGAATTTTTGATTGTTACTGAACGTATTTTATTAAATTACTAGTTCATTCGTTTGAACAATATACTAAAGGTTTAGTGCTGCTATTATCTGTCCTTACAAATAAGAAACGGCTAGTATTCAACATAATGCATGAACAGAGTCAGCAAGGTATAATCTGGTGGATAGCTTTTTTATTTCAATCAAATAAACCTATTCAAATTGTTGGGATTCATTTTATTTGTTTAATATTATAGATGGTTTGTTCTGTTTCCCCCCTGTTCTGTTATGTTATGAATTCTTCCAAATCTCCTTGTCCATCCCTCCTCTTTTCCCTTAGGAGGACAAAACTGTCTCTCACCTCAACCAGCCCATTTCTTTCTAGTATTTTCTGTTAGTTCTGTAAAATTATTGGTCTTACATACAAAATCCCTCCTGTGTTCCATTTTCATTAGCTGTTTGTTCTTTCACTCTGTTAATGTATCAATTTAATTTTTTGTCCATTGGTCAAATGTGACCACTCCCTCAGAGTTAAAACCACGGTGCAACCCTCCCGAACCCGCTCTCTGCTGAGAGACGGGCTCGTGGGGAGTAATAAACCTACGTTGCTCATCTCAGCTGGGAGACCGCTCTTTTTTTTTTTCCTGGTCATAGCTTGCAGCCTGAACTGGGTGAAAAGAAAGCCCACGGGGACCCTCATCTCCCTTCCTATGCAGGCTAGGGAGGTGGCGGGCAGAGAAACTGCGGGGACTTCCTCTCCCTTGAGCCAGCCGAGGGTCCGCACGCCCCAAAGCAGTCTCCCGCATCAAATATCCTGTTTGTCGGTGTCCTACTGCTTTTTATCTTTAATGTAACAGGTCACAGTGATGTAGCAAGAACATTCTAGGGATAGTTGCTCACTTAGTTCCTACTGAGAGTAGCCACGAACTGCTTGGTAGCATCTTCACAATAGAAATACCTTAACTAGAACATACTGAAAATACACCAGTGCAAATAAATTTTGGTAAGTCATACTTGTAAGTACAGCACAAAAATTAAAGTAAGAAATGAGACAAAAAGTCTAGATGGATAAGTTTAGGTGAAAAAACAAATTTCTGGGGAGGTCTTAGGAGGAGACAGTGATGGAGCTAAAGCAGAAAAAATGTGAAGAGTTCTGTCTGAAACCAACAAAACTTCTAGGATGAAAAATTAGGAATATCTGAACAGCTTTCTTTGCTTCTCCCCCTACCCTTTCCCCCACCCCAACACATCTAAGCAAAATTAGTAAGTTTGGTCAATACTTCAAAGTGCCTTGTATTTTATTGTACTTTCAAAGCAAGATAGCAGCAGCATAACTGCAGATACAAAGACAGAAGGTTATGACAGAAAAATGTAGATCAAGTAGAAAGATTTAAAACTTAAAAGCCAAGAAAAAACACTGCACTGTTATTGAAAATTATTTTACAGGAAAACAGTGTTTTTTAATGATCCAGAGTACTAGTACTAGATTAATTTTGGGTCTGCGAGGAAACTCAAGTTATAATATCATCATCATATTACTACAAGTATTTAAATAGCACAGAGCTTATCTATACAAGCATCCAGAAGCCAATTTGCATGCCACAAATCAAAACTGAAGATCATTCATATCAATTAAGCATCACTGCAGAATGCAAATTTCATTGTTCCTTACTCCTGGAGATGGCAAAATTAAATGCAGAATACCCTGCTGATAATCAGCCACAGAATGGAAGTGTCTTTTTCATACGGCACGCCTCAGTTTCTGTTCCAGAAACCATTTACTGCTGAAGTTTATGTGAAAACCTGTTATCACTTTTCATATAGCACCACAAACACCAAACCCTCAGCACAAGCATTTATCCTCCAGCAAATTTGGCACCAGTAACTTGAATTGGTTTTCGCTGTCACAAGCAGGTGCAACAATTCATTCCTGTTCACAACTTGGTGGTTAAATGTAATTCAAACACCAAGTATGTAGAGGTTTGACGGTGAAGCAATGTGTTTCAAAAGGGTTGGTGGAAGGCAATCATTTGACATTATCAAAATTTGATAATTTGCACACATAACACACCCTAAAAACCATAGATTTTGAAATGATATTTTGAAGTTGTAGAGTAAAAAATGGAAATTGGGACATGAGAAGGAGAGAAGGTGAATGCTAAAGAAAGTTGTAGGAAAGGATGTAGCATATCCAGAACAACTTGGATATCCAGATATGAATAGGTACACAGACGTTCAATCAAAGCAAATACTAAAATGGTTAATGGCTGGTTTGATTCCTAAAGATATTTTTTTTAAAAAGACATTTTGCATTAGGGAAAGGTATATTATGCACAAGTTTGTATTATTTCCCTGTATACATGAGACAACAAACTCAGAGACTAAATAAATAGATGGAGAAAAATAACCTAGTAATAAAATACAACAGCAGATGGACATCAGTCTCTAAGGGAAGGAGCAGAGGCAGAAGTAGGATGTATTTTCCAGTTTAGGTGGCAAAACACAGCTCACTTCATGCTGTAACAAACTACACAAACACTTTGGGCAGGAAAATATTTAGATTAGACTGGAAAGTTCAGGAAGTTCAACTACTTCAGTATTCTGTTCCCTGCCTTCCTGAAGGATAGGAAAAAATGCAATGCAGTCCCTTTACAAGATCCATAATCTGTGCTGGCTGGCTGGCTGCTGGGGAGGAACAGGAGCACAGCAGGAAGGTGCAGTCAGAGCACCCACCTCCCTGTCTTCCATTTCTTCCTAATCAAACACAGAGGCTCTGCAGAAGGCAGTGCCAAGGTTTTGAGAGGTTAAGGGGGGCATGCTGTCCAAGGTAATGCACAGCAAGCTACAAAACAAAAACCCTAAAATATGTATCAGTATGGATTTTAATAGTGCATGATGTTACAGGTGATAAAAATCAGTTCCTTCTTATCTGTCCCATAGCACTGCTGTAAACACAGTGCTGGTGATCACCAAAGAAAGGAAATTTTTGTCTGTAGCTGTGCAAACCAAACTGCAGCAGATTGACAGCAGCAGTACACAAGTTTGCTGTCTGAAACATCAGAAGCATCATATAAAATGTAAGGACCACTATACTGGAAAGAATGCTCATTACATGGGGAATGAGTTTAGGACCAGTCCAAAGCCCGTTTACACCAGCTTCAATCGCAGTATGAAAGACAAACAGAATAGCAGTTCTCAGATATGAAACCTATAACATCAGCAGAAGGTAAACACAGAAAAGGCATTGCAGAAATCATGTCAGCTCTTAGGAACTTCTACTTTGTGAAGAATAAAATTAAGTACAAACTCTTTCAATCCAAAGGCTGATAGAGATTGACTATGTGGTAGTGAGTTGTACTTCCCTTGGTGACAGAAATAGGAATTGTCCTGTGATTCTGTTTTGAGACACATTTTAATGAAAACTAATCAGCAGTGGCACATGCTGCAGAGTGCTTGTGTGATGGACTACCTATTTTGCTGGCAGCCATTATTAGATTTACAGCCATTATTAGATTTACATCCCTCAACATGATCTTGTAATCAGTCTCAGTGCTAGCTGACTGCCTCTATTCCTCTTCCAGTCCATTTTAGCAACCTGACCAACATGAAAGAAATTTTTCTTTCATCTCCCAATAAAAGAAAATTTTGCAAGCACAGGAAGGTGAAGGAGGTTAAATTGGCATTGATTATTGAAGACAAATTATAATTTATTATTTAGCAGCTTCAACATCAATCTGTTGTGCATGTGGCTCTTTCTGCAAGACTCCCAACTTGTTTTAAATGATTCTAAATAAACATATTGAAAAACAGAATAAACTTAGGTCTATCATAAGATGAAGATTCCTCAACATGCTGCACTAGAAAGCAATTAGCCTTTATAGAAACCCTGAGTCCCTTCCAATGTTTTCCCTGGAATACATACAATAGTTGTGTTGATATTTTACTTTCAATTTTCTCAAGTAGCAAAGTTATCATGTTCATCACTTAAGGACACTGTAGCATTTCTCATCATGGAAGACCCTCTTTTTTCCTTATCAGGAATTCCTTTAAACTATATGTTTTAATTCGATAATTAAGTTTTGCCTTAGACCGTTTTAATACAGAAAAGACATTAAGCAGTTTGCTTTCCAGTTCAAACAGTTCTTTATAAGCAACATTATTTTTACTGCTACAGACTTTATCTTCTACTTGCTTACTAAAACAGTACTCTAAAGCAATTTCCGCTGAAAAAAATCTCTGTGTGCTGGATGGGGAAGAAATGAGCTCTATCAGAAATATTATCAAACAATTCAAAGGTATTGCAGGACATTGCATCATCCAAAGTTTACTGATCACATTGACAGTCAGATTCTGACTGTAATTATAGCCGCTAAAATAAAACACACTCCAACAACTTCCATTCTGGTAACTGCTCACGCACATACCCAAAACACTCATTCAATACTGTTTACGCTTTTTCAGAGCAGTCCACAAAAACAAGAACATTTCCTCTCTTTGAAACGTTGCATTTCCTCCTTCTTCACCCATTCCTTCCTAAATATAGACTTGTCTCCAGCTTTTTTTCATTACTGTAGATCCTACAGACAAAAGGATTAATTCTCATCTAAGTCAAAGTCAGAACTTCCATTTACTTTTAATGACACATCTAAATGAACTCCAAGGCTAAAGAGCTCTCTCAACTACTGGAGGATGTCCAGAAGTAAAAAAACCCAAGCAGTGCATTATTTTGGGGACTAACCTGTCGCAGTTTTATCAACTGCAAAACAGGTAACTGAAGATTACACACTGGAAAAAAAGAATATAAGAGAATAAAAAACAAAGCACTCACAGAGGCACTGTTTTAAGCATTTCTGAATTATTACACTGTGTAGTGTAAATCATTATTTGTACTACATTTATGAAATAAAAGTATGCAAATTCCTGGTAGCACTTTTATCCAACTACTATTAGCTTCTAAATTTGAATTAAGGAAAAATAAAAATGTGAGGGTTTTTTTGTTGTTGTTGTTGTTTGGTTTTTTTAATTAAAGCAGCAAATTTGTAATGACGAAATTAAGTTAGATTTTCGGCTTACCTCTTAAACCAGATCTGAAGTAATCAATGTATACTGTTCTCAGAATGTGTAACTAATGGGGTGAGAAATACATCTTGTATTCTCTGATCTGTTTTGTACTTTTCTATTTCACCTAATTTCATATTAGCACAATATTCTTGTAGTTGTACACACTTACTGACATCCTGAATAAAATGATGTACAGATACTATTTGCAACAGTTACAACTTGTTCTATATAATCTCATGCAAAAGCAAAGAATGTAAATGTATTTGCCACTTGGATTCAACAGAAACACAGTTGAACTAATCATTAATAGCTATCCTTCACAGATAAGCTGCACAATTTGATAAATGAAAGAAGAAGTTTAAACAATCTTACAAAAAGTGTTAACACTATATGTTCGCACATTCATCCTCACTGATTTCCCCTCATTGTGATCATAGCAGGCTTGTGTTATCTCTGTAAATTCATTCAAATTTCTCTGCTATTAATCCCTTGCAACAGAATTTTCACAAAACTCTGTACCACATAAATAAAGGTGAAGTTTTGTTCCATAGAAAAACATTCAACATTCCCTTTTATTCTTGCATTGCAGCACTCTGTATGAGATAATACATTATTGAAACTGCGACAAGGTAGGAATTTTACTGGGGAAGTCTGAAAAATATGTTCCACTAATTGAAGAGAATGATGCTAAAGAAAAGAATTAATTTAACTTATTATGACATTTAATGCTCAAACCTCAGCCAGAAAACTGTACCTGTTTGGGAGAGGAGGTTCTAATGCTATATTTTACTCCCCAACTAACTCCAAGGGAACACAGACTGGAAAAAGAGAAAAAAGATATAATTTGCTAATAGCATGACTCCCTGCAGCATGAGTATCACATATTTGATTTGGGAGAAAACAACCAAATGCATAAATCACATCTGCTTAAAAAAAAAACTCAAGCAAACAACATAACCCAAAAATAAACAACACCAAAAAATCCCCCAAACTTTACATATTTCCTGTTCCCATTTGCAGTGGAAGAATTTTATTTAACATCTAATGCATAAGGAAGTATTGCAAAGGGTAACTGGTCACAGAAGAAGTGGATATAGTATTACAGTATAGAAAAATGTTTTAAAATATTTTTGAATAGTCTAGATTTTTCAGCAGTAACATATACACACCTCAGAGTTTCAGTAAATTCCACCAGACATGACTTCACAAACACAGCAGAACATAAGCGTTCATGTTTGGTAATCCACAAAAAAGAAGTTAGTGCAGATAAAACTTCTCATATTAAAATGTGAAATTTTGATGTTTCTATCCTCAGATGATGAAACTTTAATGCTCCACTGACACAAAACTAAAAGGAAGGTTTCAAAGCCTGCTTTAATTCCAGAGGTATTTCCATTAATTTGTATCAGCATGTTGATCCATACCAATGCATCACCATAGCACTACTTTGCAGAACAATTTTTAAGAATTATTTTTGGACTTAGCACAAGTCATGGAACTGTGTTAAATGTTCCACGAAGATTATTCAAGAGGCTCATGTAAGCATGAGAATCTCTCACATGAATTCAAGCAATGTCAGACACAGACAGAATACCAATTAGAACAACTAGGGAAATTATATTTCTACAGTTAAGGAATCTTCATTGACTGTGTTCTTGCATGAGGATACATACTATCAATACACTTTCTAGGAGAAATTCTGACAGATGCTCTCTAGGAAACAGAATTTTAACATCACTTGGCAAAACTGTACTTATTCCATTATCTTTCAAATTTCAAACCTTGTTTAGACAGCATATGACAATTCTAAACATAATAACCTCATTAACTGTCAGTAAGTGTGCAAATAAACACTGAAAAAAAATTACAAAACACTAATACATACCATCCACATTCATTTATGCAAATTTTCAGCTCTTCATAAAGCCTAAAATTAACAAGGCATTGGTGTGCTGGCAGGTAGCTGTAATTATCTTCTAATTTTTCTGAAGGTACTTTAGAATCACCAGATCCATGCATGGACACAACAACAGCAGAGGCAAACCAGCTGACAGAAGTCTGAACTCCCACAAAGATGACAAAAAATACTGTTTGATACAGCTACTTACATCATGGCCTACAAGTTCTGTCTGCGTGGATTTATCTGCTTGGGAAGCAAGAGTCTTCTGAAAGCACTGAGCCTTTTCCTGTGAAACAAAATAACATTGCATAGGTGAGTCATGTTTTTCCTCACTGGGCTTTGCAGCTCCAAACATCCAGATAAATTCAAAACTCATGGTAAGAAATAAATTTATTATGGCACTATTCACACTGGGAGGTTGATTTTCTTCCTATTATACGCTCTTATAAATTTATCTTTCTCTTAAACAGAGGGTAGACTCAGTCCAACTCTGTGGTACAGTGGGGCCCACAAGAAGGATGTCACTGAGGCGGACAGGTACAAAGCACTGCAGGGACTCCAGCCAACACCAGCACCACTCCAACAGCCAAGAAATAATTTACTTTTTTTAAAACATTAAGGAATAATATGTAAACTTGCAGACCACAAGCCTGAGATGACTTCTGCCCTCCGTGACAGAAACATGTTAGCAAATCCTAAGCATTCCTTGGGTATTGCATCGGTTTCTGCTTTTCCCATCCTTGTCCCTCTGTACCTCAGTAATTTTTGGAAGTGTGGCATGGAATCTCTGAACAGGCTTGAGCAAAGATATCTGTCTGTTTTGACACAAAAACTCCCAGTTTCTGATACTTGATTTGAA
>WEZZ01031267.1:1141-39007 GCA_013400585.1 Chloropsis cyanopogon
AATGTCAATCCTAGAAAAGAAGATACTTACTGAAGAACAAAATACTATGTTGTTTAATAAACAAAGTAAAACTGAAATTCAGTCTGGCTGCTGAGTGGCTAAAGTTGTACCATAATTACCTTATTAATAAGCCACTGAAATAAAAATGTCTAGTCCTACTAGGATATCTTAATTACATTTTTCACTCAAAATCACAACTCAGTATCAATTCTGTTACTACTATTGAGACTGATACATTACTAAAAAAGGAAAAGAATGGATCATCCTTTAGTCTATTCAGAATCTTTATTTTGAACTAAATAAATTTTACCTGTGTCAATGCTACATATTCGAGCAAGTTGCTTCAGAAGCTCATTCTCTTTACCCTTCAACTCCAGGCAACAATAATACGATAAGTCCTGAAACAATATGACAGTGTCAAAGTGAGGATAACTCTTTAAAGTGAGCTGTTAAGAAAGGACCAGACAGGGCTTCACAACTTACACTTTAGTTAATTAATTTAGTTAATTTAGAAATTTTTCATTCTCTAAAATTTGCCAAAGTGAAATGAGTTTATTTTGAACTTAAAATTAATAGCTGTAGGAGAGTGGTGAGGCATTTCTCATTTGAAGGCCAACCTACCTCTCAAACCAACAGCTCAAAAAGGACATAGAATAAATTATCTCTCCTCAATAGCTGCCCAGGTAGACAATATAAGGATTCAGTTAATCTCTTAGCTCTTGAGAAAAATGAAAATGCAGTATTTCGTTATAGTTACCATAAGACTCCTTTAAAGGTTCATCTTATTCTCTCTGAAACTTGCCACCTAGCATTACACTTATAAAATTATTCATTTCATACTTGGCAGTCTTATTAAAAGCTGACACAACAGTACTTCACAGAGATAGAAATATTCATTATGACTAAGCAGTTGATTACTTCACCTTGGCAAAATATGAAACAAAACATGTAGATGTGGTGGTACCTGAAGAAGGCAGTGCTTTGTCATGGCTCGGTAACAAGCCCTGTAGCTCTTCTCTGTAGGGCTGTTTCCCAAACAGTATCCCCATTTCTTTACCATATGAAATCTCTTTGCATGCCAAATATGGGTTTCCAGCCAAATATTCTTTCTTTGCCTGTGATTAAACTCCGCTACCAAATTTATGTGGCGTCTTCTAGCTTTGCGGCATTTAGTCTTTGACTGTTCTTTTTTCTGATGTACAGCTTTCTCTGCCTGTTTTTTAGAAAAGAGGATATTGAAGTAAATCTCAAGAGAAATAAATCTGAAAAGAAAAAGGCTGAAATGTAAGAATACAGGAAGCACTAACATTAAGTTATACCATGTTGGATCATTCTTGAGGGTAACTAACTTTGAAATTTTCTATGCAAATCACATCCACAGAAGCACATCAAGGTTTGACTGAAACCCATATATAAAACAAAATCCCCACACATTCAGAAACTTAACAGTGAACAGTAAGTGCTGCTACTTCCTGTGTAGTTTTTGCCACACATGAATACATTCACGTGAACAAATCAATGTGACATGGAAAATGCCTGGAGAGCTGGGCTCATACAGAAGCAGTACAGACTATCAGACTGACAGAAAGGACCATCAGAAGGTGATGAGAGAGGACTGTGGTAATATCCTCACAAATTCTTGATAACCAGACCTAATCAAGGTCTGAACTATTACATGTAAATGCATGACTAGAGAGGAAGGCGTGACTCAACCAGTGTTTGATTTTTCTTTTTTTCTTGTAGTCTCACCAAGAAATACTTGACAACAGACCACTGGTTATAAGAATAGCAAAGGAAAGGAAAGAAAATGACAGAATATCAGTGCCAAGAACACAACACAAAAACAATGAAGCAACCCATTAAATCAAAATAGAACTGAAAAAAAAAAGAAAGTATCTCCCCATCAGACCCATCATCCATCACAGAGAAGGAAATACAAGCCACTGGATCAGTGGTAGGTGACTGGTTCAGAAAGGCAATTAGAGAAAAAGGGATGTGGCATTGTAGATGAAAAATATACATCTTTAAGCTTATTGAAGAGATAAGAGATGGTCCAGGTAAATGTTTCAATGAATATGGCCATGATAAAGGATCTAAGACCAATGAAGAAAATGCAGCAGAACTGAAAGAGATAACTTTGAAGATGTAGATCAAACACTGAAAAGTAAGAGGCAGAACCTTTACAAAAACAAGTAACAGAGATATGACAAGCTGCAAGAAAATGTGAGCTTGTGCAAACACAAAAGCCACATGAAAAGACCTCAAGACAGAAAATGTACCAGAAGAAATACAGCTGCACCTGGGCCAATTAAATAATCTCAAAAATCCAATGGAGTGGAATCAGGGATGGGAGAGGGAGTGTGAGCATGTACACAGAAGTTAGAAAGGCTGTCATATGAAAGGAGTTAAAAAAGCAGGACACTAAAGAACCAAACATAAACATTAAAGAAATCTAGATTTAACAAGGCTAACACATAACTAACTATGGAAAACAGCCCATGCCTTCTTCCTTATGTTCCCAGAAACCAGGTCCAAACCGCATCTCTTGTCATGTCTGACAAAGCAAAAAGAATGTGAACCAAAACAGTAAAATGAGATATAGGTTGTGAAGATCCAATAAAACACTCTAACAAACATGTAATTGGTGTGTGGAAGGGAAGTATCTGAAACAATTTCTGAACCATGAACAATCACCTTCAGGAACTCAGGGTGGAAGGGGCAAGGACTCAACTTAAAGACAACACAAAGGAAAAACAGAAGGCAATAAATAAATTGATCAGTCAACCTTAATACATAGAAAATTTACCAAGCAAACTCAATTGATCACTTTAAGAATTCTCAGAGATGATGAAGTGATCAATACCAAACATTGGGAAGATCATTTCCCAGTAATATCATGCTGAACCTATTTTTAATTTTCCTTTTCAAACATACAGGAAGGCCACAGTGAGTAAGGAGCAAGTAACCCCCCCATAGGCATATTCTGGCTAAATGCTGAGATACTGCCACAAAATGAGTTCCATGAGCTGTTAGGATTAGTCAATTAGTAAGTCTTAAGCTGCATTCAGCCTGCCAATAACCCCAGTGTACCCCCCACATCTGAACTGTAACACTCAGCTGTGCAAGCTTGAGCCTGGCACAGTTACATCCTAAAGCTGTGGTGGGGTGCAAGGCAGACAGGTCTTACTGAGGACTCTTGGACCAGCTGGGACCAGTGCACCACCTGGACAACCTCTCCTGCAGTGGACTCCTTTATCACTACTCTAATAACTTTTCAAGATGTCCAGTAATCACAAAGCTAGGTGGTTACTGAGACTAGTTGAGCTACCACCTGAAACTGAGGTGTTGCTGCATTTTGAATCCAAATGTTAGTCAAAGTTTAGGGCACTCAGGGAAGTCTGGCAGAAATTCAGGTCTGACCATTAATAACTATAGAGCTGAACACTGTGCCCTGGCTGTGCCCAGTACACAAAGTGCTGTCAAACACTCTTATACCTCTTTCCTGGCCATCTCTTGGAGCCGCCTGGGTAGGCGTTTCACATTGTGACTCATTGCTCGCCTTCGCATGTGCCTAGGGAGGGTTTGGAAAACCAGAGAGTTGGAAGACTTCTGTGAAACTGCTTTCAACATGGCACTGATCTCAGCAGCACGAGCTTGAGCAAAGGTAGACACTGGAAAGAAAAGAACTGCATCAGAGCATGACAAACAGCAAAAACACCAGAGGAGGATACTGTACGTAAAGTACGGAATTACTCCTAGTACAGCAGTCCGATATCTTACTTAAAAGTAAGCACTGTACACTGTCACTGAGGAAATTTCAATTCTTCACATATCCTGAAGTTTACAGATATGGTCAAGCAAATATTTATACATGAATTAATCTCAAAGCTGTTTAACCAAAAATTCCTATTTGCATTAAATACTTCTTTGTTAAATTAGAATAGCAACCTTTTCAGGTGCTATTCAGGGAGATGAAAAAATCTTTAGCATGGAAAAAAATGGAAGCAGTAACATGTTATAGACTGTTTTGAAAAAACCAAATAAAAATCCAGTGCTTGGTCTCATTTCATGTTTATGGAAGTGTATCTACTATTAGAGCGCTGCCACATTTTGCAAAGCTGATTTGCTCTCCTAAACAAACATTCTGTTAGACAAAAAACTATTTTTAACTTACATAATGAGTAAAATCAGTTTCACTGGCTACATTAAAAGCCGATGACTGTCAGTACTCATTTTTCTGGCAAACAGAAACCAAAATGCACACTCCCTCACTACAAGCAGGTGTAATTTTCCACTCAGAAGTTTGAAAGGACCCACTGAACAACAGCTAGTCATTCATTCCAGTTCACAACCACTTCTGTGTTTTGGAGAAAATCAGGAAAAACAGAAGAACAGAGCATCAGTTCTAATTTTTGATCTTGCACAAAAACAAAGACAGCAAATTTAATGACCAGCAAATTGCCCTGGACAGATAAATTAATAAATTATGACCTTTTCACATATACAAACCTGTTATGTATTTTGGCATTTCCTCAGATACACTCTGGTGTCCTCCTTGCCATCCTCCTCTTCCTCTGCCTCTCTCTCCTCTATTTTGCCCCTTTGAAAAATATTGGTCTTTCCTGTAAGAAGGCCCAGATGACTGATTTGAAAATTTCTGCTGCTGCTCAGAACGAACATCTCCTGGAAGGTTTAGAGATGAAAAGAGGTTAGAGAAACACAAAATAGTCTGAGTAACCAATAACTCTATTAGTCTTTTCTCACAAAACTGAATTGCAGACTCATATTTAATACATGTAACTGAAAAAGCCACCAGAAATCAGAAGAATTAAGTTCTTTCTTAAGAATAAATAAGAATTTTACACTGCCCTGATGCAAACTTGTGGTAGATTAAGTAACTTTTGCGTGCTCTGAAAACAGTACACAATCCAGACTTTACCTCCAAGAGCCAGAGGAAATCAGTCCACGAAACATCATAAAAATAATAATTTTGATTATTGTCTTGTCAGATTTTTAGTAACAAAACAGCAAAGTTATTTTTTCCACTTGCTCCTTGATTTTTTTTTCTATAAGCAAATGTATTCTTGCCTGACATATATTTATTTAACAGCAGTAATTAAGGTAAGCATGATACATATATGTTGGTGCAATAAGTTACTTGTCTGGTATAAGCACTTAAATCAATACTGAAATTAAATAACTAAAGCCTACAGAAAAGCTTTCTAAGGCACAGACATACCTTTCAGGAGTGCCAAGTACCTAGCAAGTACCTAAAGTTTCAGAGGGCCTTTAAGTCCTTATTCAACAACCAGTGTATACTCAGCCTAACAAATATCATATATTAGTTTATATTAGTTTATGTTCAGTTAAGCCTTTGTTAGGATTTCTACTACAACTGGAGATGATTCTCAGGCAGTTTGTGCCGGACAATCCAACTAAAAAAGCTCCAGACAGGCATCCCTATCACCCCATCCACTACATCAAGACAAGTGCTTGAGAGAACAAGGGGCCATAATATTCAGGGAGCTTCTCTAGTGAAAATCAACCTGTGTGTCCACAGAAATGGAGTGAGAGATTAAAAGAAACAGTTTTCAGGTTGATCAGCTTCTTAAACAAGCTTGTCCCTTTGTCCCAAAAATGGGATCTTCATTGGCATGAAGATCAGCCAGGAGCAGATTGACATTCAGCAGCATCTCAATTTATGAGAACTTAAAAAGGCAAAGAACCTCCTTTTTCCATTTCAAATAAGCAAGAAACTGAAGTTTTATGTTCAGCAGCAGTACTGTTCTAGCCTGCTGCAACCACACATCATGCAGAACTGCAGTAATACTGCAGAAAAAATAATTTGGTGTAGAAACAGAAATTAGCTTTCATGTGGAACAATTCCTTGACCTGGTTTTCCACATGCCTGAGAGCAGCATTGTCCAGACACTGAGGTGAAGGTGAGAAGGAAAGAGAGATGGAAGCTGTCTCAGTCAGCAAATCTGTGTAGGCCTACAGCCCAAAATTAACTCATATCACCAACACACCCTCTTAAAGAAGGAAGTAAAAATTGTAATCAGAAGACTGTTTGGCAGAACAGTCACTGACTTAGTAACTAAAAAACCTTTAAATTATTTTAGCTACTGTATAGATCCGCAGTTTTGTAACTCCTATTTAGAATTTTTCTTTCCTATTTCTGCAAAACAGCTCAGTACAACTGTGATACTGACACTACAGAAGAATGCTACATGGATGAAAAGCCAAGCCTTTTAATAGAACGGAAAAACATAACTCTGTAATCTTAAAAGTTCCCTGCTACAAATAAAGTTAGAAAAATGTGTTTAATCTGGCAGTACTCCTGTAATGACATTCCAAAATCATCAGACATGGCTGAGCATAATTTGCTATGTCACTCTGTCTGCTTAGGAACTCTTCAGTCACCTAAATACACAGTGACACTTCAGGTTTTTCTCATTCAATCACAAAGACGCAATTCGTCAACTTCTGAAGGCTTCACAGTAACAAGTCCTTTCATGTGAGGGGTTTTTCCCAGAAATAATATAAGTAACAAAATATCTAAATGTGAAGGTGGTGGTGGAAATTGAGATCTGATCGAAGCAGAGAGGATGCAGGTCAAACCACAAAGACAAAAATGCATCTAGCGTACAAGCTGACAGGATCCTTCAGTCTTCAGCTGCAAAGGTTACCTGGGTACAAAATGCTCCAGCGATAACCCAGGACTCTGCCACTTTAGGGACATGCTCTGCTGTCAATACCCTTCACAGATACAGGAGCCACAAGCCCCAGGAGGCAAACTGGCGGGGCATGCAGATCTGAGGGAAAACTAGCGCATTTATCATAGCACCAGAAGGCTAAACCAGCCCCTCCTGCAGCTCCCAGGTCTGGCGGAAAAGCAAGAGAGAAACTGGATTTGGTATAACACCCAAATTCACGTTACGAGTATGAACCGTAGGGATTCGCAGGTAATCGAAGGGATGATAGAGAGAAGCGAATATTCACAGGGTACAGAACAGTTTGGGCTGGAAAGAGCCCCTGGAAACCCTGCAGTCCAACCCCCCCGCCAAGGCAGGGTCACATCCAGCAGGTCACACAGGATCCCGCCCGGGTGGGTTTGGAATGGCTGAACACAGGAGCTCCCACAGCCGTACCTGGGGGCGGGCAGGCTCTGCTCCCGCCGCCGGCCCCGGGCCCCGGCTCTGCGGGCAGCGTGACGCTGGCCGGCTGGTTCCTCATCTTCTTGGCTCGCTTCTTCTCCCGCGCCCCAGACATCTCCGGCGGGGCCGCGGAGCCTCTCCGTAGCGGGCAGAGGAGGGGAGAGGTCGGCGAGCGGTGCAGCCGCAGTCCCCGGCACCGTCCCCGACACCAGCCCCGGCGCGGCGCTCACTCGCGGCGCGGCCTCCACCGCCACACGTGGACACCCGCGCCCCTGCACAGCGCATGCGCACTCACCCGGCACAGCCATGGAAGGACTACATTTCCCAGAGTCCCCGCGGGCAGTGGTGGGCGGGGCGCGCGCTGTCTGGACGCTAAGGGCGGGGCGTGCAGGAGGGGGGGCCCCAGCGCTCGGTGCGGCTCCAGCAGTGGCTCCGGCCATGGTCTCGCTCGTGAAGAAAATAATCAGCACCACTAAGGCCCCTGCACTGGGTCCCTACAGGTAATGCCTTAGCTAAGAAAGATCTGAGCGTCTTGGTGGATAACAAGTTGACCGTGAGCCGGCCGCGCCCTTGCAGCCGATGCTTTCCTGGGGTACCTCAGGAAAAGTGGCCAGCAGGTCGAGTGAGGTGACCCTGCCCCTCTGCTCGGCCCTAGTGAGGCCACATCTGGAGTGCTGTGTCCAGCTCTGGGCTCCTCAGTACAAGAAAGGCAAGGAGCTGCTGGAGAGGGTCAGCAGAGGGCCACAAAGATGATGAGGGGTCTGGAGCATCTCTTTCATGAGGAGAGACTGGGGAAGCCGCGCCTGTTTAGTGTGGAGGAGAGAAGACAGAGGGGCACTCACCAACACCTATAAACACCTCAAAGGCAGGTGCCAAGATGATGGTGCCAGACTCTTTTTAGCGGTGCCCAGTGACAGGACAAGGAGCAGTGGCCATAAACTAGAACACAAGAAGTTTCAGCTCAACGTGAGGAAGAATTTCTTTATCTCGAGAGTGGCAGAGCATTGGAACAGGCTGCCCAGGGAGGTTGTAGAGTGTCCCTCTCTGGAGATGTTCCAAACCCAGCTGGATGCGTTCCTGTGTGACCTGCTCCAGGTGACCCTGCCTTGGCAGGGGGGTTGGACTGAGTAATCTCCAGAGGATCCTTCCAACCCTAACAATTCTGGAATTTTTTGGGAGCAGGAAGTCTCTCGGGAGGTGCAGGAGCAGGTTTTGCTGGTGGGGTTTTGACAGGTCCCTGGGGGTCTGTCAGGCAGAGGTGAGGGCAGGACCCCTGAACAGGGGCCAGTCCTGGTGCCCCCTCCCCCAGTGACCCCCAGGGACACCCAAAGCACAAGTGGGGCTGTGGTGCCACAGCAAACTGCACCCCAGTAAGGGGAGAGCGTATACTTCAAAAAGTTAGTTTGGGAAGATAATTCTGGAATAAGCAGTGAATTAAAAAAAAAAAAACAGGGAAGAAGAGTGATTGTTCCCCAAAAAAAGGTGCTTTTGAGACAAGCATGCTGTGTAGGGAAGCTAGATGATGCAGAGTGAAGGCTGAGCCCAATCCAGGGTGAGTTTTGTTAGATGGAGAAGTCAATGCCTGGGAATTGAAAATTCTTTCTTATTTTGAACAGTTATAAATGTTTTTGAGTCTGAAAACTTAACCGCTGTAAAAATATATAAGATGTTCAACATTTTCACAAGTATGTTGCTGTAGCAGTTCTGCATGTAATTAAAATAAAGAAAATCCCAGTTTTAATTGGGGAAAGGTTTCTCTTTGCCATTTGGATATGAAAAAATGTTCAGTCAGTATAGCAGATTCTCATAGCTAAAGTACTGAGGGGTTTTTACCAGGATGTTTTCTAAGAACTTTGAGTTCTGTGTTCAGGCTTTGTGTTCACAAGAGCATCTTTGTGCCTTCCAGGTGCATTTTTGTCTCCATTACTTTGTGTCCTGAGCTTTCTGAGCTTCAAACTGTGTGTTTCTTACGGGCATTATAAAGAGGAAAAATACAAAGTGTAGAAGCAGAGAGACATGACATGAAGGTTAATTTCTGTAAACAGTAAACTTGGTGGATTGCAGCCAGGGGCCTGGCATTGCTTGGCATCAGGAGAACGTCTAGGACATGGGAAGGCAACAATTCTTTGTCCACACACACACACACCACTGTCCCAGCCTTCAGCGTAGTTTTCCACTCCAAAATGTTGTGCTTATTGGTAGTTTTTGATGAAATACTGCTTATTATGCATCCTGTTAAATGTATGACAGGTCTGACATCAATAAGTTTATCACTAACTTAGTTTATCAGATTTTAGTGAACTTGTCAAAGTCCAGAGAGCAAAAGTTGCACAAGAAATAACTGCAACATCTCTGCTGTGAGCTCTGAGCTTGGTTACACAGGCATGGGGGCTTAATGTGGAATGAAGAATTGGGATGTACGAGCTGCATTCCTGGTTCTGCTACAGCCCTTCAGCAGTTGATGCTTTTAGTTGACCTATTTTTACTGTATTTTTCTATTTCCTTTACTGCATCCATTGCCAGTACCTTGAGGTGGGTAGGCAGATAGATATGTAAAAAGACACATGTATGTATATGGGTCTCTATATCTCATTGAGGTTATTAACCTTTTAAAGGACACTGCAGAGATATTGCTCCTGTGTTAATTCACAGTCATTTGTGTAAAGAAGATCTGATTAGCAAAGAGCATGGCTCCTAACTCCATCTCTGTGACAGACAGCGTTGTTCCAAGGTCACAGTGTCTGCCCAGTGATGCTTTTAGGTGTGCTGAAACCCAAATGGCTTTGGGCACACATTCACATCCCTGCTGGCTAATGAGTAGCTACGACTGGCCCCAGTTAGGAGGTGCATCTGCAGGGCAAGAATGGCTGGGGTTTGTGGAGTTGAATTTCCCTTAGCTTCGCTCGTGCATTTGAGTGCAGCGGAAGCGTGCTCCTTGGCTGTAAATTGCTCCCAGTCTCAGTGAATGGAGGATTCCATTGGGGAGCAGCCAAGAGGAGGAGGTTGGGCAGAGCAGGGGACCCAATAAGGCTGCTGCAGATGTTGGTCTGGCAGTGTATCAGAAGGCTTCAGCTTGTTCTTTCCCAAGTTATTAATGATTTGGGACTCTCCCAAGGTCTCTGTGGAGATAAACATTTCACTGTCATTTGCTTTGTGATAAGAAGTACAAGACAATCTTTTACTGAAGAGCCCAAACCTGCTTGTTGCACAGTTCTCTGTGCTTCCAAGAGAAACAGAAGGTTGTGCTCTGAGGGCCTCCCTCCACAGCAGGAGTGGTAGGAAAGAAAATTACAGAGCCTGTGTGTACATGCACACATTTCTATCTACAGGACTGTGTCAGCTAGAAAACTACTTTATTCAGTGGTTTCTCTTCTTTGTATGGTGTGGTTTTGTGATTTACTCCAGTTTTGTTAGTTGATGGCAGAAAAAATAATTCCCATGCAAGATAGTTTACCATATCTGACAAGTTACTGGCTGTTTTTTCCCCATATGAAATTACAGGAGAGTGTAGGACAGGTGTAAAAGGAAAGATGGGAATGATGGCATTGTTCAAACTGCCTAACCCTGATATTTGACTGAGTCCCTCGATGACGTTGATCCCTTGTGAGGTGAATGGATTAAGACAATCCAACTGAGCGAATCTCAGTTGAGAGATGTACTAAAAATATTCTCTGAATATGTCCCTCTTTTTCCATCAACATTAAAGGGAAGCAAACATCCTATTTTAGATACTTCAGGGAGGTGCCTAACTCTAGCTTGTGTAGCTTGACAGAGTTGTTGAATGATCAAAACAATGCATTTTCTTGTGGAATGTGAAGAGATAAGAAAAACAGTATTGCCATGCCATAAACACTTCCAAAAGAATCTTTCTATAAGTTCTTTGTAAAATATCTTTAATTATTGGTTGAAGAGAATTAAATTGTGTCTCTTGCATAATGTTTGCTAGGTAGTTTAAATCTTTGATTTCAACTTTTAACCTCTTTGTAGTAGAGGCATTAATAATTTCCAACTCACCTTCAGCAAAAACACACTTGACATTTTTATATAAATGTTTTACAAATAGCTTGAATTCTGCATTCTTCTGAATTAACCCAGCCAGGAAGTCACTCAGGTTATTTGGTGAGAGAAGAGTGGTTGTTCTGGGGATGGAGTGATCAAGGTGTTTTGCTGACTGGCCAGATTCATTACCCTGGAGGAATACTGCCAGAGAATCAGGGTGCAGGGTGTCACCTCACAGCTGTAACTCATTATCCTAATGCCTGTTTAAGAAGAAAAATGTTAAATCTTGTTTGACTATTCCATTTTTTTTTTCCCTCCATTGCTCTGCAGCTGAAATGCAGTTGAAACGTATTGTCTGCTTCTCAAACCGGGATGGAATATTTATCTGGGCAGGTGCAAAAAATGGTTTTATTTACTCTGCCTTCCCTCTGTGCTATTTTCTTTCTGATGCATTCTAAAGCACTGTAGAGAGTTTGAAATGTGCTTTCAGATTTGAAATCTGAAATGCTTCCATGGGGAAGCATTAGACCTAAAATGCCACTTGTGTTTTCAGCCAAGCCGTGCTGGTGGACCGGACAATGTACATTGCAGGGCAGATAGGGCTGGAACCTTCCACTGGGCAGCTTGTCTCTGGAGGGGCAAAGGAAGAAGCCAAGCAGGTAAGAGGTCTTCCAGCAGTGAACTTGTAATGGGGTTGGCATGTGTCTAATTAAATGTGGAATTTTGAGAAATTGAGGAGACTAAGAAAGCAAGTCACATCCTCCAGATGGAGGAAAAGCAGGAGGAAGTCATTCCATCTTAACTAATGCTGTCATTTTTCAAACAACTTGGAAAACTTGGAGTCAGGGTAGAAATCTGTTTCATGTAGGAAGGTAAGAAAGAATCAGGGTTTGAAGCAAAGGTTCACACCCCAATAAAAGCCCTGGCTTGAGTCAGGGAAAGTTTTATTCCCCCAGAAGCAAAGAGGTGGAATGAGATAATAGATGAGATCGAGCTGCATCATGCATTTACATCTAATGAATGGATGGTTTAATATTTATTAGATGCTCCCTTTTATTAATTTTTATTTAAGTCAGTCTTTTTTTTGACAGTTGAGGTTTTGCTGGTTGAACTTACAGTAAAACATGGATTCAGCCAAGTCACAAGTCATATTTGCATACTTACATAAACAAACCCAGCTGATAGCTAAAGATTTTTGTTTCATTTTTCTTTAGGCTCTAAAAAACATGGGAGAAATCCTGAAAGCTGCAGGCTGTGACTATGGCAATGGTAAGTGCTGCTGTGACTCTGGCAAACAGGTGGTTGTTTTTACCTGACTTAAAATATTAAAAAATCAAGTGACCTTTTAAAAAAAAAGAGAAAAGCTACTTGCTGAACATTCAATTGTTACCAATAGCTGGAAGAAACAAAATAAATTGTGAATTTAGGTTAAAAAATAAAAGAAATAAATCCACATGCAAGCCTTTGCAATGGGTATCAATGGAACACTGCCTTTCACCAAAAATTTCTGGCAATGATACTAATATTTTAATTCCAACTGGGGAAGCTCAGGTACAGGCAATGTTGCAATGACTACAGACATTTTAAGCATCCTAGGCTTTGCTCCAGGAGTGAAAGCAGGTTTGTATCTGTGGTGTTAATATTCTAGACACTCTCAATTCTTTTTGGGTGGAGGATTCTACTGGTGAAGCCACACCAGGATTAATGCTGGGTTAGGCAGTCCTGGGGAAAAAAAATCTAGCACAGACTGTATTTTCAGACCTTCTATGAACTTTTTTTCTGGAAGCAGATATTATATATGATATAGGTTATTGCCAGCAGCTGGCTTACAACAGCTATTTTAATTGATCTGCTTATCAGTTCAGTGCCTCTTGGGAGAATTTGGCTTTTTCAGAGCTAGTCTGGAATGGCTTAATTTCTTAAAGTTTTATTACATCCTAGGTGGTTCCCTAGGTTGTAGCTCTAATGGTCAATATCTGCAAAACTTTTCAAAATGTTTAGAATACTTGAGAGAAATGTATGAAATAAAAGCAAGAAATGCACTAAAGTTGTTCAATTTTTGTGTGCAAGTTAGAGGTCTAAAATAACTGCACTTATATGATTTCTAGTTGTGAAGACTACGGTTTTGATGGCGGACATGAAGGACTACAATGATATTAATGATGTTTACAAACAATGTAAGTAGATATTTTGCTTGTGTTTTACCATTATGGCATTATGTTCATGGTAGTCAAAGTGTTTGAATGACTCAGATGATGTAGTTCCCTATTCTTTGAAATTCCTGTAGAAATTTAAAAACATTTCAAGTATCAGATCAAGCTGATACTAATTTCATGTGGATTTTTGTTCTACCATCCCACTAACTCACTGTCCTGTGAAAGTCAGCTCCTGCTATCCCTGAAGGTTGATGTTCTTTGCCTCTTACCTTGCTTGATGTTCTGCTGTCCTGGCTATAATTCTACTGTAGGCAGCTTTCAAATGCTGAATTTCAGATTTTATATCTCCATTTCTTTAAAGTCTGTATCTTTGAACAATTTGAAGGCCATTGTTATGAGACAGGTCTCATTCTTTGTGCAAGGATGAGCCATGCTGCTGTCCTTAAAGAAAAAAGATATCAATGCTTGGTCAACAAAAGTGAATGAGACTGAAATAGGTGATTCCAACGAGCTGTGTTGTGCAGAATAATTTGGGACAATTTGCATGAGCTCCTTTTTTATATAGCTTTGGCTTTTAATTAGATAGCAACATCTGGTCTTGAATGAAGTCTCATTGATAAACAACACAGTTTCCTACTTGTCAAAATGTACTGGGGGGTGTCTGTGCTTAAGCAGGGTAAAACCAGACCAGCTGCATGCTTTTTCAGATTTTGAAGTTACTTGTCACCTCCAGCCTGGAGTTTGAGAAAACAGTTGCTGCTGTTCTTTCATTGTGAGTGATTATCTCAATGCAGGACCCAAAATTGCCATTATTAACAGTGTTGTGATAACTATCACTAATAAAACTTTCACTTCATTATGCAAATTTCTTGAAAGTGTTCAGTCAGGTTGGACAGGACTTTGAGAAACCTGATATAGTGAAAGATGTTCTTGGCATAGTGGTGAATTGGACTATATAGTCTTTAAAGGTTCCTTCCAACCTGAACTATTCTAATATTCTATAAATTCAGCTCTTATATCTTTACCAGTACCCTTTCCCATGCCTTACCCCTGTTCTAATATCTGTAATTGCCGGGTCTAAATGGGCACAGAGGAATAAATCAAGAGCCTGTTTTTCCTCTCTTTTCCTTTGATATGAGTGAGGTTGGATTCCTGGTGACTTTATGTGAATCTGGGATCTTTGCTCATGACTCTTTTGGCAGGGGCCTGTTTCTCCCTCCTGCTCTTTCTGTGAAAGAGCCATCTCCCACTCCCTGGTGTTTGAAACAGGATGATCACCATTCTGATTTAATCTTCCTTTTTCAGCCAAGTTGCTGTTAAGGCCCTGCAGTGCCAGCAGAGCACAAGTTATCACTGGCCACCAGGTCACAGCTGCTGCTGACTGCTGGGGATGAGGGGTGGCTTGCTGAGATTGAGAGCAGTCAGTCACCAAAACAAAACAACAAGGAGGAAATGGTAGCTGGCATAGAAGCCTTGTAGCTTTGAATCTGAAACTGTTCCAATGGCTTTATTTTATACAGATTACTTTAAACTGTGTTTTATCAAGCTAAGTTTAGTAATTGCTAGATGTTTCTGTTTAAATTACAGTTTTCAAGGCAAACTTCCCAGCCAGAGCAGCCTATCAAGTTGCTGCTTTGCCCAGAGTAAGTGTCACTTTTCTATCTACAAAAAACTCCAAAATTTTCTGGAATACCTTACTACTGAAGCATTCTGACAGTTTTTCTTATTCTGAAATAGCTTTGATTTCAATTCTTTTAGTGAAGACTCTTAATTAGTTTCTTTCTGAGTATACTATTGTTATTCCCACCCATTATCAGAGATCTGAATATGAGATACACATTTCTTTATGGTGGAAGATAGATAAAACATCAGAAATAAGGGGTTATGATACTTAAGTAACTATAAATTGAATTTACAATTTTACTGAACATTGCTAAATGAGTAATACAACTGTCAGAAATTTCTCTCAAGTGTCACTCTGTTCTTATGAAGTTGTGTTTTTCATCCAATTGCTTCATAAAATAGATACATTAAATTCCTAATATATTTCTTCATCATTTTGTCACAGGGGGCCAGAGTCGAGATTGAAGCTATTGCCATTCAGGGACCTCTCCAAGATGCTTCAGCATGACTATAAGTAGAGACTGGATATCTTACAATGACAGTTTGAGATTTAGTTAACGTTTCTCCCTTCTATCCGATTCCTGCAGCTGCCTAACAGCAGTTACACACAGTTGAAATCAGTAAACTTTCTGAGGAAAGGTGTTTTCTTCAGGACTTACCGTGAATTCTCTGCTGGCAAACCCTGAAAAGTGCCTGAGTCCTGCTAAAATCAGCTGAGCCAGATTGCAGGACAGGAGCTGCCCTTTGTGGAGGTGACTGGATATTCAGGTGCCTGGGTGAATGTATTTGAGTTACACTATGGGTGATCTGGACATGGAAAACTATACTGATTTGTAATAGTAGATTTTTAGTAACAACTTTAAATCAGAAAAAAAATGACAGAAATGAGAAAACAGAACATTTGAATTGCTTAGCATACATCTTCACTTCTGAGGAATATTACTATAATTGCTTCTGAATTTTCTTAACCTCTTAACATAATAGATTACTGTTGAGACTCAGATTTTTTTCATATGTAAGCAATTGCTTAACAAAGTTAATACTAATTTCAGAAAGAAGAAAATTCTGCTTTTCTGAAGTAAAGTGGTACCTTTATAAATCAGATGGAAATAAATATCTACATGTAACCTTTCTTATAATCTTTTTTTATAGCAATTCAACTTTGACTGTTTTGATTTTAAAAAACAATAAAAATTTAAAAATGTTTAATGAGAATAAAATATAATTGCAACTGCAAAAATGTGCTTGTCTATTACGGGAACAAACTTTTCTTTTCCTGATTGTGGTTTGATACTCCATTACAAAAAGACTCCAGCTTGCTTATTCAATGACAAATAATTTGAACCAAAAGAATAGGCTTATTATCTACATCCTAGTAGCTAAGGATTAAAGTCTCCAGGATGGGAAGCTTTCAGCTACCATCATTACAGTTCTTGTAGTTTTTTCCTCTGCCATTAAGGTCAGAAGCATCAGTTTGATGGGGTGATTAAGCAATATTGAGAAATCCAGCTGGTGATGGTAGTAACTTATCCCTTCCTTCTGTTCTGATCTTCTATCAAGTAGAAATGGATACTGTGAGAACAGTCAGCCCTTCTTACCAGTCCTAGATTTGATATGAAACAGCCATTCCTTCTTTTCACTGAGCTTATAAATTGTACCATTATAGAAAAAAGATTCATAATGAGGTTGTCACAGCAAATATTTGCAGATATAAGGATTTTTTATAGACCTTGATTTCTTTGGGAGATAATTATTTTTATTAGAAGCAAGATAATGCCTTTGTTATTTCAAACAGCAAACTTCCAGATAGCCTTTGAAAAATGCCTGACTTTTCTCTAAATAAACTTCCTATACATAAACTTTTGGCTTCTGATCCTGTTCTGTCTCCTTGGCTGTACTAATAATGCATGTTATGCTCTACACCTCTGACTCCATAAGCCATCCCACCTAAGTAAAAAGATGGTCAGAATTGTTAGGAAGGAATTAGTATTAACTAATATGGCTATGGCTTTCTAGAAAATGCAAAGCAGCTGGTCCTTCATTTTGTCAATTAATAGTAATTAAAAACAATGTAATTGAATGAAGTTACATTTAAACTTTTAAATGGAGTTAATTCCTAATTTATATTTAGGTTTCTCTATTACAGTTTTGTTTAGGTGTAATTTCTTGGTTGGGATCTATTTCACGGATTTCTAGGAGATTTAGTTCAAGTTCACTGTAAATCAGCTGATTTCAAGATTCCTGAACATGAGCTATGTTCAGCCTTTTATAACCCCAGTGGTTATCCCTTCTTACTGCTCGCGTTCTTCCCCGCTGCCTTCCTAACCTGTGTCCCGCAGCCTTTCTTCCGCCTCGAACCCAACACTAGATGGCAGCTGCGATATTTTTTTTGGCGTGCTGGCTTGTGCATTGGCCGGTGTAATTCCATTGTCGCACTCCTCGGGAGCCTTCGGTGGTCGGAGAGTGAATTCTGCTTTCCACAGTAAGGGACATTCTGAGACTGAAATGTAAATGAAACACTTGGAAAAAGTTCCATGCTGGATGCAGCTAACAAGGCAGAACACATTGCTTCCATGAAGTGTTTTTATTAGTAAGTAGGTGCCATTCTGCAAAAACTCAGGAACAGAAATTCCCTTTTAGCTTTATGATTCTTCAGGTGAAGAGAGTTGTAGTTTTTAGACTATATATTTAAATCAAAGCCATTCAAGACGTTTTCTTGATATGTATTCTTCTGGTACAGGAAGTCCAGAATAACTAGGTCTCTTATTTACAGCTCTAACATAGTAGTTTTCAAAAGAAAAAGTCAGCCTTCCACAAAGAAGTGTAAAACATTTATTTTATTTAAGCAGTGTTATATTATTTGATTCTATTCTTTAAAACAAAAAGGCCAGCACCCATGATTCTCCAATATGAAAAGCCTGTATCTTAGGTCTTAATTTGCAAACTACTAAGTACATAGACATTTAACAAATCCAGTTTTATATACAGGTATGTTAAAAGCAGCTTTTTTTTTTTTTTCAGTCGCTACACTGAGCTGCATGCAAAATACAAAGTTGCAATTCATATTGTGGCATCCTGATTTCAGCATTTAAAATTTGTTTCTATCACATGTAACTAAAAAACCACAACAAAACAGGTCTTCTGTAAACACAAAAGTGAAGCAATCTATAAAGTACTGAAATGTGTATGTTCTACCTGGTGTTTCTTTTAGTAAGACTTTCTTCTTTAAATGATTGTAGTCTCTACAAATTAAACAATGCAAAAAATATGTTTCAGTGCCTAGTTTTAATAAAACTGGGTTCTCTTAAACCACATAAACTGCCCCAATTTTCCTCTGCCAGCACTTGCTCCTGCTGCAGTGTTTACCTAAAAGCAGTTCTTCATTGAGTGAAAGAGCCAACCCCAGCCAGCCAGATGGGCAGGGATCTTCTGAGATCCTACAGCGTGGGTGTGTGTCTGCACAGAGCTGACAGGGGACAAATTTAACCTCTTCTAGGGCTGTGTTTATTGGTAATTAGAAAAAAATTTCTACCAGAACTTTCTTGTTAGCTTGGAAATTAAGTTTATTCTTTCAAATGTACTGCCCAGCACTCCCTGCAGTGAGGAATGGTTACTTCTACCTTGGATGAAGTTGAGGGCTGAAGATGGTTTAGCTTTTGATAAAATACAAAACAATCATCAAAAATGCTTGACTATATTTAAAAAAAATGTTGCTTAAGATCTAGAGCTGTATGTAAACACAGATATTGGAGCATATCTTTTTTCCCAGCTTTTAACATGAGAAAGCTCTTTGACAGACCAATTTCCACTCCTTGCAACCTCTAAGTAATCCCAGGTTTGTAGAGGCAAGTAACTGCAGGCGCTGGCCCTTTATCCATAGTGCATGCTTTGGTAGCTCCCAGACCATGAGCACTACATCTCAATGAAATTTGCATGGTAGGGATGTCTTATTTCTCAGGGCAGGAGCATATTTCTAGCAGGCACATTTGATAATTTAGGTGATTTAACTTTTCATGTTTAACATAGTGTCAAGCATATTCCCTCTTTAGGTAAGGAAAAAGAGAATTCACCTGTTGTGATTATAGGCTGTGTAGGGATGAAGATGATTGAGAAAGACTGCTACTGTTGAGTCACTGACTGGTTTATATTTCTCTGGTTTTCCTCTGCATTGCTTAATGGCCTGAAGAAGCTGAACAGTGAGGAAGCACATACATAGACACCTGTCTTCCTTGTTACAGCAGTGATAGAGTGACTCTGAGGTGAATTGGTCATTTTGACTCCCTTGTATATTCACATTTTATTTCCAAGTGCAGTCTCCTCTGTTGCAATGAATAATTCTGATCCCTGTCACAGAGCTCTTGTTGGTTTATGCTTAAAAATAGTTTAATGCTTGCCAGACTGCAGTTCATGATCTTGCCAGTAGTCAGCCTGTCTCTGCCGATTTAATCTCCTGTGTTTTGGAGTGGGGCTGTGCTGGCACACGTGCTGGTGGCTGAACTGAATTCCCAGCTCACAGGAGGCAATCAGCCATGAGATGCAGCTGAAGGTGGAAGTGCTTGGGGCATTCTGGAACATGGCTGTACACCCAGCCCAGTCCTATGTCACTTTGGGGAGTCCTCATTCCACTCATTACCTGTTCCCCCACTCCTCAGCTCTCCAAAGTGCATGGTGTTTTTCATGGCTTCTTTTCATGGAATGGTTTGAGTATGTGGATAAAAACTTTGACTACTTCTGTTTGAATTTTTGATGCTCACTTTAATGTCAATAGATTTTTTTAATAGAACTAGCAGCTTGTTTTAGTTTCTCTATTACAGAAGGCTAGAAAAACTAAAAAATAAATAAAAAGTGACATCCACCTAGCAAAAATTCCCTAAAAAAAAAAGTATGTGTTTGGGTTCTAAAAGTTTATGGTGTTGCCTTCAGGAAGTTGACATTAAATGAAGCTGACAAGTTCAGAAGAATGCTGCTAAGCAGAAAACTCAGATTTAGTGATACAGCCAAGAACTATCAGCTTATACAAAAAGTTAACAGGCCAGGGATATCAATTAGATTATTTAATACAAACCAGAGTCAGCTGGAGTCAGACATTTACATGCAGTATGAAATTATCTCTTAGAGGGGATTTGTAAAATCTGCTGGTGACAGGATTTTTGTTAAGTCCTTTTGTACAATAAAGGTAATAAAAGGGCAATACTGTGCTTTCCATTTTTAGGTAGCTGACCTTTTCTCCATGTCCTTCATCCTTATGCCAGAGATCTCGTAAACACAGTCCCCAGCAATGTATTATATAGAGTCCCTTTGCATAGGACATAGCCTCAAGCTGTGCCAGTGGAGGTTCAGGTTGAACATCAGGAGGAATTTCGTCACAGAAAGGGTTGTTAACCATTGGAATGACTGCCCAGGGAAGTGGTGGAGTCACCATCCCTGGATGAGAAATGACTGGACATGGCACTTACTGCCATGGTCTAGCTGACAAGGTGATCTTCAGGTAACATTTGGACTCAAGTAACTTAGAGGTGTTTTCCAACCTAATTGATTCTGTGATCCTGTAGCGTTCACCATCAGAACCAATTTCTACTCTTTCTCTAACCCAAAACATAAATCATATCCAGGCTCTGTTTTCACAGGAAATTTGTTTGAAATTATTGCCATTCAGCTTCATCTCCAAAATTATTATTTAGCATTTTGGAAAATAACCCAGACAGTCCCTGACAGCATATTTCTCCAGGAAGACAGCACTCCAGGGAAATATGATAAATAACCGTTTGTTTGGGACCAGGCTTATATTTGTCTCTTAGACAAACATAAGGTTAGGTTTGTATTTTCTCTCTTAGAAATCCATTTTAGAATGCATATGAGGAGAGCTACACAGCTAGAGACAGGTTATTATTGACCATGAATGTTAACAGCTCTGAAGTTATCTTCTAGGATTTATACAACTAAAACATCCCACTCAGTTAAAAATGCCCTCT
The DNA here is from genome assembly GCA_013400585.1 of Chloropsis cyanopogon. Taxonomy (NCBI): domain Eukaryota; kingdom Metazoa; phylum Chordata; class Aves; order Passeriformes; family Irenidae; genus Chloropsis; species Chloropsis cyanopogon. Next base: position 22,049 of record WEZZ01031267.1, read on the forward strand.
TCTCCCTGCTTCTGCAGAAGTCATCACATATATTGTACTACAATCCCTTCAATAAATTTGAGTTTAAAATGGGGAGTGAGCAGCACACAGCTGGGTCCTGGACACTGCACTCTGTTATCATCTATTTTCTGGAAAACTCCCTCCCCTCTGCAGTTAGTTGGAGCTTGGTAAATGGACACTTTCCTCTCCCAGTCCTCTACGTGCTGTACAGTTCAGCAGCTGCCTACTGGTAGTCCAGGCACTCAGAGGAACTGCCTACATACAATCATTTAAAGGCAGAAAAGCTACACTCTATTCTTTATGCTATTTAATGTTGGTTGAAGGTTTCAACAATTTGAAGTCAGTTAATCTGAACCTGGGGAAAACTCCTAATTGAAAAAGGAATGATCATACTGCTGTTGAAAAATTGTCTTGATGTGTATAGAAGGCACTCTGTGGCAGGGAGATGAAAGTTTGGGTATTTCAAACACTTGAAGTCTTGGCAGCTTGACTTCAAAAAATCTGTATTATATAAAACTTTTTCCGATGCCTCCTATTCATGTGTCTGTAGCTTGTGGTTCAATCCATAAAAGCTTTTCTATTCTCCCAACCCAATAAAATTTTAAAATATTCATGTGAACAGAAGAGCAGGCCCAAGAAGAGGATGTTCATTGAGACATAACTTCTATTCCTTGTTATTAGCTGTCTCTGAAAGACATGGAAAAAGTTAATTTAGCAATTAATTGAAGGTATAACTTGATATTCACTAAATCTGACTGGAACTCAAAGTGAAAGTTCCCTGGAAGTATCACAGGATGAAGGGGATATCTGCTCTTCTCCCAGATCTGTAAGAATGTTCTGTGTGGACCTAAAAGCAACCACTGGTTCTGCTTCCTCTTCCCCCATCCCGTTCATACACAGTCTTCCTGTTACAGACATTAACAACACCTCTGTGTGTCACTGCTACAGCCTTGAGCTCCTCCTCACCCTGCTGCCTTTTCTCTTAACAACTTTTGAAATCACTTAATCCTTCTAGTCAGAGTTGACATAGAGGCAGGCATTTCATGGACAGTAAATCCTAAATAAGGACAGGAGACAAAGGGCACAAATTGAAGTACAGGGTATTGCCTTTAAACACAAGATTTTTTTTCTCTTTTTCTGTAAGGACAGTTAAGTTACAGGAATAGGCTGCCCACAGTTGATGGAGTCTCCACCCCTGGGGATTCAAAACCCAACAGGACAACCTGTTCCTGCTTTGAGCAGGACTGGGCAAGCTCCAGAGGTATTTTTCTACCTCAGCTATTCCATGACAAAGTATGGCTGAGGAACTGTGTCCAGCCCCTGAAGCTACTGCTGGCCATCAGCAGCTGAGAAGCTCTGGGGCTCACTTGATAGCTAAGAGATAGTGCCCAAGGGGATGATTGGCTGAAAACACAGTGTCTGGCCATCCCAGCTCAAAGTACTTCTTTCCCAGCTAGAAGACTCTGCAAGGGTAGGGAACATGAGAATGCTGGACTTCCTCACACTGAATTGTGGTGTTCCATGAGGGTGGGTAAGGAGCACAGGAAATTTTGCATGGGAGTGAGGGTGACCAGTGAAAGACATCCAACTGCAGTGATTCTCCGTGACTAAGAAGATTGTTAATGTAACATGAAAAAAGCCAACTCTCTTTAATGGTTTCAAATTCAACATACTTAGCATGTCACTGAGCATTCCCTTGTTCTTAGGTGGACATCAGCTACCTTTAGAGCTCAATTTTTTTTTTTTGTTTTTAAACTAGGATCAGCATGTATCCTCTTAGTCATACCATCCTAGAGACAAAGCTGTGAATGTTTTTGATGTCTCTCAAAGTAAGAATTTTTCCATTCCCTTAAGCAGTCTTGCTTTCCTGCCCAGAATCTTGCTTTATTTCTCCAATATCCTTTCAAGATGGAAGAATTGCTCCCTTACACAACAGAATCCCAGGTTTAAATGGTCACTATTCCGTTCCTAGCATTGTTTGCTCCTCTTGCCTGCAGCTGTTCTCTGAGCTGTGTCAGTGCACTCCCATCATCTGAAATGCATTACAGACATAGAAGAAGGGCTGCTCTTTCTGCTCCCTTACAGAGCTGTTTGGGAGAATACTGTCAAAGCAGGCAAATGCAGGGGGAATTTCAAAAAAGCTGTAATCATCACTGGCTGAAATTTCTGTTCAAGGCCAAGTTGGATGGAGCCCTGATCAACCTGATCTAATGAGTGGCATCCCTGCCCATGGCAGGAGGGCTGGAACTGAGTGATCTCTAAGGTCCATTCCAACCCAAGCCTTTCTATGGTTCTCTTACTCTTCAGGAGCAGGAAGATGTTCTTTGAGGTTTCTTAGAATCAAGTTAAGTGCTTTGCTGAATTCACAGCACAGAGAGATGATTCTTTGCAAAAGCATAGGAGCTTTTAAAAAATACATAATTTTAAGACATTAAAAACAAGTTGATTGATTAAACTTGTTTTGACTTCATAGACAAAGCTATCTGGCACAAATTTAAAGATCCTGCAAAAGAACAGCTGTCAGTGGCCAACAACTACTTGTCTACATAGGCTAACTTAAAAGTAACAATCTGTAAAGATGAGAACTCTCAAACATGAAAATTAAAGGGAGATGAGCTTTTTTTTTTTTTTTATCACTGCTGATCTAATTTTACTTGGGTAATCACAAGGTCATAAAGGCACATAAGCCTTGACCAAACTGCTTGACCACCACCCTACTTGTCTTACAGGCTGCAGTGCCTATGCTGAAAACCATTTCCCTGGGCCCTCTAGCAGAAGCATCAGCAGCAGTGTAACATGCTGGCTTGCCCTGAGGCTGTGACACATACTAGCATTGGGAAGGAACCAAAACTGCTCACCCCACGTGCAAGAGGTTCCTTTGGAAGTCAGGAAAGACACTGGTGTAAGGTATCTGCCTCCCTTTCTGCTGAAGCTGTTCTCTTCTGAATTACAGAAATACTCGTAGTCCAGAGAGATTTTGAGCATGACTAAGTACCCAGTGATTAGGAGGGAGGCTAGAGGGAGAAGGTGATTCCAGCTATTGGAATAACAATTTCTGGAGGAAAGAAGGAGTTGTCTGCATTGCCTGCTCATCCTTTTCCACATTCCAGCCATACCACAGGGTAACCTGTAGTGGTGGAATCACCATCCTGTTCAAAAACATGTGGATGCAGCATTTAGGGAAAGGATTTAGTGATGGACCTGGCAGAGTTAACAGTTGGACTCAACTATCTTAGAGGTCGTTTCCAAACTAAATGATTCTATGATTCTAATTCTGCCTTCAGGGGCATGTGAACACCTTACATGATAAACTGAAGTGTGAGGTTCTTAGGGAATGTGGAGGAAGAAGAAGAAATAACTTTTGTAGCAAGACTGTGGTGACAGAATTTTGACCATAATCTCAGAGTCTGCCAGAGGGATAATCTTATCCCCTTGAATTTTTCTCTTCACTAGTGTGACAGTTTTCCACAGGAATTTTATTTAGCCTGAGACTTTTCCTTCCCACCATGTGACTGAATATGCTGTGCAATGTGCTTTCACCACAGCACCACACTGCTGATTTCAGCTGATAAGGAGAACAAGGGGATCTAAAATGACTGGCATAGAATGGAAATCACAAAGCAGCATTAAGGCTTAGCTTACAAAAACAAGCCTGCAAATAATAATAAGCAGAGTCATGATTTTAACAAAGGTTTTTTATTTTCCAAGACTGCATGTTACAGTCTATCATTCTTCCCAAAGAGGGGAAAGTTATCACTGATAAGGCTTGTGTATTATATAAAGATGACCTATGTAAAAAAGCATGACTTCCAATTGATTGCTTCCAAAAATGTCTTTTACTGTAAAGTACTTTTGACTCTCTTGTGAAAAAATGCAGAAAGCAGCTGTTTGCCAACAGGGGAATAACAAGATATGCTCAATAAGGACAGCTGTCTCTTAAACAATAACCCATGTGGTCCTTCCCTCCTCTGTCAACATACCTATCTCTGTCGCTGCTGCACTATCCACAGGTTCTCCTGTTTCTTCTTCTTTTGTTTCAGGCCCTTCACTTACTGTCTCACTGAGCAGCTCAGTTTCCACCTGTTCTCCCGTCTCACCTGGGAACGGTAACCATGGAGATCAAATTAGGATCCACTAAGAAAAAGCAGCAAGTGCCCCAGCTCCTTTCTGTAAACCTGATTTTGCTTTGTAAGCTCTCCAATGCCTGATATCAAGGTACCCCCTGAATGAACGCAGAGAGAACAAACAGGATGATCCCAAACACTTTTCATCATCCAGCTATATGATTGCCTCATGCCCATGAAGTTTTTCTAATGCTTTCACAAAATCCCCTTGATGCTGTATCCAAAGGAAAACATGAGTACTATTTCTGTTCAAATTATTCGTCCTGGATTTTATTTCATAGATGTGCAGTTTTATTTGCAATTGGAACAGAACAGAAATAGAAAACATGGTAACATGCAAGTCTGGCTGAAATCCTGCTTTCCCAGGGAAGCTGCTGCCTAACTCATTTCCTCCCATAGCTACAGAAGCACAAAGGGAAAGCAAAACAAATGCTAAGTATCATATGTACCATAGCATAAAAATAGAAAATCCCTTCTTCATCAGATGCCTCGGGAAAGAGAGTGCACACAAGTTAAGGTATTACTACTACCTTGGAAATAATAGGAGCAAAACTCTTTTCCCCAAAAGCTTCATTCACTCACTCTGCACACATCACTTGGTGCTAAAAGCCCCACAACTCATCTTCAGACAGACAGACAAGAGTAAGCATGTTTCCACAGACAAGAGGTGACAGCACAAGGTTCAGGGTGTGCTGCTCTGCCTCTGGCACTGCCCTGAGGCTTAGAAACAGTGAATAATGGAATTGGAGTTTGCAGCTGGGTAGGATGTGTGTTTAACAGGTGAGCAACCTGTCATTTACTGCTTACATAAAACAAGGCTTTATTCCAAAGGATAGATGATTATGTAGAGGACAAAATTCTTTTATTAGGAGATACAGGAGAGGACAAAGCAATCCAATGGCCATGCTCAGCTACTGGGATGCAAAGAATGAAATTCATATAGCCTGTTCAGAGACATGCAGCACAAAGCCACAGGATTAGTGGCAGTGTGTGTAACGGGCTCTGGATTTCACATGGATGAGTCCTTCTGCACCTTGCACTTCAAGACAAAAGTGGAGTGAGGATGTCTCCCTGCAGAGAAATACTCCTCATGCGCTTCACCTGCTTATTCCCTGAAGAAGAGCTACCCCAGGAATGTATCTGATTCCTTACTGCGCTACTTTGTACCATTTAGGAGAAATTTGATTCCTCCTGTGAAGTGTTCATCTTCTGCATGTGCAGTCCATGTCCTCTGGGCACTAACCCAAAGAGGAGCATAGCCTGCAATTCCCAGGAAGGAGCACAGCTCCTGCTAAAGGTGCCTCCACAGCACATGGAAATCCCCATCGCCTCAGACACCACTGCTTCCTCACACAGCCTCTCCCCCCACCCAGTCATCTCCAAGCATTTGTGCAAAGACAGCCTTGTGTCTCTCCACTACTACTTCTGTTCTGCTTGTCTTGTAGCCAGGCTTCTAGGACAGACTGGACATGCCAAGTGTGCATCAAAGAGATGCTTTTTCTTCTACACCCAGCTTTAAGTGTGCAAGGACAGTTGGTTTATAATTAGTACATGTGACTGAGTAATTGAGCCTTTGGGCTGTGCAAATATTAAGGAATGTGTCTGAGCTAGCCAGAGACACAATGTTTTAAATGAGGGGTGTGGTGGGACATTTTACCTGCTAAGAACGAAAAGGACATGAAATGAAATAGCAGAGGTGGAAATGACAATTAAATTTATTAGAGCTTGGATTTGTAAATCCGAGGCTTCCCCAGCAACATTCTTCTATGCCTCACATCATACAGACTCCCTCGACCAAATTCTGACTCCAAAAGCTCATTTGAGGCTCTTGGTAAAGCCAGAAGGACCCACACAGAAGTCCCTGGAGGAAAATTTTTGTCTCCTGAATTTATGAAAGCACAATTACCCTCAATGAGGTCCTCCTCTTCAGCAATATGTACTTTCTCGACGACTTCCACTACAGAGCTGTCACTGCCCTCTACCAGCCCATTGTCCTCTGCTGGTCCTGGAGATGGTGCCCCAGCATCTTCTCCTGGTGCTGGCGGTGAAGGCCCCCTGCTCTCCTCTCGCCACACAGAGGGCAGCTCAGAGCTCTCCTCCTCTCCTGCAGGCAGGGGCTCGGTGCCCTCAGGCTCCTCCCTTTTACTGACTGACTCTGTCTTCCCCTCCACGCTCAGGATCGTGGCTGAAGCCTCCTCTCCCGGCAGCTGCTGGCCTGGGTCGGTCTCCTCAGAGGTGAGGCTCACACGCTCTGCTGGGTCCAACTGTCGTTGGTCAGCCACAGTTTCATAGTCATCTGCGGTCAGGGTGTTTGCACCTGAGGATGCTTGTAGTTACAGCAGGGCAAGGAAAGGAAAAAGAGAATTACAGATAATTGGTGAATAGGCATATAAGCTGGATGACAACTAAACCCACAGTGAACCACACAAGCACTACCTGTCAAAGAGCTCCCTCCTGGCTAGGGGTAATACTACCTCACAGGTCTGCTGCACATATCCACACACACCCAGTAGAGGATTATGTTGCTCTTACATTAAAAATAAGTTTTCACTTGATGCATGTAATACATTTTTATATGAAGAGAGCAGACTTGTTTGCAAGTCAATGTTCTATTACATTTTCCCTTTTGAATCTGCAATGTGCAGGTCAGGGGACACTGCAAGGAAGCACCTTTTCCTGCCCCAAACCAAGCACAGGATCAATGTGGGGAGTGTGAGGGAGCTGCTGTCCCAGGCTGCATTTGAGAGGTTCTGCTGGTACCTTCAGGTGGACTGAATAAAACCCCTGAGAACCCAGAGGACAAGCAGTGCTCACTTCTTAAAACAAAAACCACTTTGTCTGTCTTTTTCAGTACTAAACTACCATTCATACTATGATTTGTCTAATAAAAAATTCAACAACAGGAAGCCTAAACAAATTAAAACTTCTGCTTCTTTCATCTTTCATCAACTTATTGGCTAGTAAAGCAATGAGTTTTGGCAGAAAAAATTTATGAATGAAGAACTGACAAAATTGCTTTGACAGGTATTTAAGGATAAAAGCTAAAGGCTCAAAATGAGCTATACCTACCTATCAGACTGACTTACTAGCATTGTAATAAAACTCAGTTTGACAGAATCTTGTACTTAACCTTTTCCTGAAGAATGTCAGGATGAAACCCCTGGTAATTCAAGCATGAAATCTATTTATATGATAATTACAAAACTGGGAAAACTGTATTTTCTGAGAAAATCACGATTGCAGTGTCAAAGCCAGTAAGCAGAACCATCTGATACTGTTCACAGATGAACACATCTATACATGTGCATACAGACATAGATGTACAGGAAAAAAAGTAGTATATCCTGCTCTTAATACAACTGCTTGAATACTGCTGCCCTTAAAGTTAAGTTTACAGTTCTTTTGAGACATTCAAACAAAACACCTCCCCAGCAAGTGTCACCTAGTCAGCATGTGCCTACAGACCCAGGGAAGGATGGCTGAGCCAGAAGAAGAGCAAGAACTGAGAATCTGGACTGTTGAGACATACAGAAGGCAATTTCGACTCTGAGACAGATAAAATCTCATTTGTCCCAGGACCTGTCAAACCATCCAAGATGCAACCAACCCCTCCAAATCCACAGTGGTATGTCAATTTATAACACAACTCAAACAACAGGAGGTAAACTCAGCTACAGGTCTCCAATAACAGACCCCGCCCAGGACAAGACCCTGCCTCTGACAGCTGCCAAGGGGCAGGGGAAAGAGCAGAGGGCCCCAGCCCACGGGGCTGAGTGTCAATCTGTCAGCAGAATTCCTCTGTCAACCTGTTCAAGCCCCTTTTCAATCTGTTTACACTCAGTCTCCACTATATCCAATGGTAATGAGGGCTGCAGCCCACTTAGATCCCCTGTAAAACACATCTGGGCTGGTTTGAAGCCTGCTGCTGGTCATTTCATCAAGTGGCAGTTCTTGCATTATGAGAAACAGCAAATATATTTCCCTGATTGCTTTCTCTAGATCTCTATCACACCTTGTCTTCCAAGCGCTCCTTTCCCTAAAATGAAGCTCAAGGTGAAACAGATACCCAATGAGAATAATAGGGAGCAAATGTTAAATTTAAGATACTCTAAGCAGTGATTAAAAAAGCAATGTATGCACAGAGACCAGAAATTTGATCTTTTCACACTTTTATTTTTCGTCCCTTTAGACACTTTTCTCACCTTCACCTTGCTCAGTGACAGATGGACAGAGAACATTTAAAGCCTACAGAGAGAAACAAATGAGCCATGAAAATTAGCATGACTTTTAATTCATGTTAGCAGTAAAAGAAACAATTCAAATATATTATAACTAAGAATCTCCTGCAGCTCCTATAAGCATCAGCCCTATAACTTCCAGCTAGCCCTCTCTACATCAAAATGTTTTATATAAATTGGATTATAAAATACTGCCATGCAACACAAGATCTGCACTGCTGGAAACCGTGGAAGCATTCCTGTGCTCTCATCTGAAATGCAAAGAATTCCCTAATATGGAAAAAATAAATCCTCTCAGTAATCTGTTCAATACCTTTATCCCCAAGAAAAATGAACATCATGTGGCAATGAACATTCCTAAGATTCCTTCTAGTTTTGTTTTATTTTTAAATTTAAAATTTTTATTTTCCCTGCTGTAGACTATTTCAGCTGGAGAAACAAAGAAAAACACAGTGAATGTATGTGGGCCATGGCTACACTATTTTGTCTTTGCCTTCTTTCCTTTTGGAAAAGCCTCAAAGTTTTGTGAGTTACACATCAACAGAAGCAAACGAAATACATTTTCCTCTATTAACTTATTTAGAGAAGGTTTTTTCAAATTATCTTTCCTTATTAAAGCAAATTAGCAAATTGTTTACATATCTGATTAATAATTGACAAATTAATACAGATATTTCAGCTGTAATTACAAACTGCACTTCATCTTTACCATGACATTAGTGTATGTATTTAGTACATTTCATGACCCATCCTGCCATGAACACGCTTTTATACAGAATAATTAAAACACTTCTGCTGTTTCCTTGAGCCCTTCAGTGTTCCTGAGCAGGTATCTTGTAGTGGAGGATGGAAAGGCAGAGGAATTGGTACATTGACCAGGTGAATGAGACAGCAGGTACAGCATAAAGAGGTTTCTCCTGATGCTTTGAGCAGGGCTCCTTGGTGCTGGCTCTGTAGTGGCACAGACAGTGCTCAGCCCACACAACCTGCTCTCCTCTCTGCAGTCACAAGCCACAGCACCACAAAACAACGCACAGAATATAAACACATGCAAAAACCACGGATGCTGGAGGCAGAGTAACAACAACAGGTCATAACACAAGAACATAGGAAAGAAATGCAGTAAAATGAAATGCAAACAACTCTTTTTGTATCTGCCTTCAAGATGTATCTTTCTGGAGATGTATCTTTCCTGTAACTGTAGTATTCAGGTTCTTACAGAAATGTTTCCAAACCTTCCTTGGAGCAAAGAGCTAAATATGATGAAAATGGAAACAAAGTTTCGTTTTAGTTCCACTGAATAGCAAGGATATTCTTTTGGAACATCCTACAAATATACCTTGCTCAAAAATTAGTCTGCTGTGAATTGAGCCAATTAAAGCCACAGGAACACTGCCGATGCTGCACACTATGTCGGGGTGGATTTTGTAAAAAAAAAAAGCAAGGATAGTGGGGTCAAATATTGCTACTTCACTATTCTTTTAAAGAGGGAAAGAAAAGAGCACTAGACTGGCAAGGTACTACACAAAAAGACTAACAGCAGGACCTGTCTGGAAATTAAACAAAGAAAAGCCTGCGGAGCGGAGCCGAAGGGACTTATGCATTCATTCATAAAAGCACCAGTTTCGAAGCCATCACTTACGGGGCGCAGTTCCCTCCACTGCCCTGGCAGAATTAAAAGCCGAGGCAAGCCCGACGGGCTTCTGCCCCTGCGGGGTTTCTGCGGGACGCGCACCGCGGCGCCTTCCCCGCGACAGGACGGGACGGGACGGGACGGGAGCACTCTGAGAGCAGCGCGGCCCGGCATCCCCAAAGAGCTCTGCGGGCAGCCCCCGCCCGGCTCCCCCCGCCCGGCTCACCCGGCAGCGGAGGCGGCTCCTGGGGGCGGCTNNCACCGAGCTACGGAGCCGGGGGCGCGGCGGGGCGGCCCCGGCGATGAGGCCTTAAATACTCCCCCGCCGCTCAGCCCCGGCCAGCGCCGCGGCCGTCCCTGCCCCGGGGCGGATTTCTGCGCTGTGTCAGGGTGCCACGAGGTGTGAGTGGCAGCAGGCGGGAAGGCACTGCAGGTCCGTGGGGCCCAGGGTTTAACCCTGGGGAGGTGCTCGTAAACCTCGCTAGCAAGCTTTGAGCCACGATAGCATCAAGTAGAGGATACCCGTAGCCCGGGTAGAGAGGGTCCAGGTCTGGGCAGGGGTATTAGACGGACTTGGAGGCCACGCCGATGTTTGGCGGTCCGTGAATGTGGCTGAGCGTGTGAACCTGAGACTGAGGGTGTGGAGTTTCTGTAGGGAAGCCCAGAGCGGAGCCGTGGAGAGGAGAGCAGGGCTGGGTTACCTGCACTGACCGTATGGGGTATGGGCGTCCCGGGGGGTGTGCTCGAACACACAGGAGCCGCAGCCTCGCTGCCAGCCCTCCCTGCACGCAGAACAGCTGCAGGATGCATCCATGGGACTGACAGGGACAGACCCCTGCAACTCGGAGGCAAAAAGGGATCCCTGGTTTGCAGAGTCGTCTGGGTTCAGCGGCCACCTGTAACATCCTTACCATCAGCCTGAAAGGTAAAATAAAGATAATATTTTTATATTTGCATATAGGCAAATCAACAGATGTCCAGGAAAGCTGAGGTGGCCTAAAAACTTCCCAGAGAGTAAGAATTGAAGAATCTTTGCCACACATTTCCTTGCATTTGCTTGCATATATGCTTATTGCATAAGCAAATAATGTATTTATTGCACCCAAGACATATTTGATTATGTCAAATTTAGACTAATCACACGTTCTTCTAAATGAACATTTTTTTATCTATCCAGAAATTTAGTCAGACAAATCATATTGTATTTGGACATTTGTCCAGGGTTTGTGATGTTCCACAGCCAAGGTAGAGCAGTAGCAATAACTCCAATAATTTCTGTAATAGTTTGTGCTTCTTCAATTTGAATTAATTTTCAGGATGCTTTTAAAAAATAACAGAAAAAAAATCCACAGTAAGCTCTATAGATTTCTATGTGGCTGTATATAAGATTACTATGAGACATTAGACACTGAAATGCTGGTCACTTTAGGAATAGCAAAACATGTTGCTCTGTGACAACAAAAGCAGAAGTGCAAGAAGGGGCTTAGCAATGTAAAAATTAATTTCAGAAATATTTAACATTCATGCTGCTGGTGTGAAATCCTAACTGCTGTGGTGGGAGCGAGGTCAGTTCCCTACACAGCACGTGGGGATTCCCTGTACAGCACAGATGAAGACACCCAGGCATCCCACTGCTCTGCTGCCACAGGTAGGAAATAGAAGTGTCTGTGGCTGTGAAGGAGTCCTGACGGCTGAGGAAGCCTGACATGCCAGGAAACATACTTGAAATCACACCTTTATTCTGTGATCTTTCAAAGAACAAAGGAAGGAGGATGGGCCACCAGGACAGACTCATCAAACACTGGGCACCGAGGAAAATAAAAAAGGGAAGACTACATTCAGTTCATTCTCTTGCCTGCAGAGCTCAGTACCTGCTTCCCTCCCTGTCCTAACCAAAGGGTGAGTTGTGCAGAGTGCACCTACCATCAGGCTTACTTTTACAGCAGACAAAGGAGTTCAAGGTTTGCAAGGAGAGGGAGCACGAGTCAGCGTGTGCTGGCAGCCAGGCTCACCAGGGCCGCTCTGTACCTCACGTTCTTTAAACAGGCCTTGGACAGGATACAGAAATAGAAATGAGAACCCAAGAGACATTTGGCAGGTGACTCCCACAAACACTAATTAACAATGTCATCATGGTCTTCCCTCCTCCCACGTGAAGGAGAATTTGTATCTTTTCAGCAGGAAGACTGGACATAATAGAGCCAGTGCTGGAGCTGGACACAGGCAGGGCCACACCGGGACAGGGCGGCACCTCAGCATTTCGGCCGGATTGCCACGGACCAGGCCAGGCTTGGACAACGTGTGCCCTCTGCAGAGCATTCAGCACAAACACATTTTCCCGGGATAACTACAAGCTGCCTCTCCGGCACTGTCCTACCTTCTGTGAGCACAGGATTGTACAGACCTTGTACAGAGTCCCAGAGAAATTCATGCAAGTGTCACAGTGGCTGCAGCATGATGTTGGCAGATGAAAATCCTTGGTAGGTTTTCCATCCCATCCCTTCCCCTCGGCAGGGCACCTCTACACAGACTCTCTGCCTTCTCTAATCCAAACCACCCTGGTACTGCCCCAGCTGAAGGCAGTACCAAAGTAGCTAAAAAAAGCCCAAACCTTTAAAAGCAAATAAACTAAACAATTACATTGAACTAGTTACTTTATTCAGGAATACAAATTGGGGAATTAAAATTAAATGTAAACTCTGAGTATTCAGGGACAGCTGTATATCCAGAGGTAAAGCAACAAATACCTATGACCCCTTATATACAATCAGCATTACACTTTCAAAAGCAAACTTCACAAAGATTTCTCTAAGGCCCCAATAATTTTTAAGCTCTTCAGGACAGTATTATATCAGCAAACTTGTTGCAGTCATTCCAGAGCTCACTAGCTGTTAAGATTTTTGAGCATTTTAGCTATTATTCCTACTGCAGCTATTAAATTTATATCTATTTTCTGATAGCCCCAAGTTCTGGGACTTTCCAAATCACAGTGACTTTTCAAAATATTATGTTAATCAAGAGTTTTCTTTCTGATGACTTATTTTCTCAGCATTTTGGCTATTCTGTACAGAACGACCAGTACCTAAACAAGTAATAAAACATTCTAAGTTATTTATTGTGTCAAGTAATTCAGGCCAAAGGTTTCACTGATCCAAATATTTGTAGGTCCATTGAAGGCTGTTCTGTGATGCTGATTTATGAACTGCAGAGAGCTGCCTTCTGAAAAAGCTATTTTTGTTTTGCCTGGCCAGCAATGACCTTGAAACTTAGCTCCTAGTACATGCCTTGCAATTTCCTGGAAAGGAGGCAATCTGAAGATTTTTCTCATCAAACTAATTACTGTCTTTAGAAATCTGCACCTGTGGAATTCTACACAATTTGGCCTTAGAAAATGCAGTTTCTCAATGTACTGGGACTGGATTTAAGCTGGCTACACATATAGGTATAAAAATGTATGTAATTATACATGTGTATATCTATGTATACACACATACTTCTTAGTATGCTTTTACTGGCTGAAAATCTATCCAGGTCTGCAGATATCCAGGTATTCACAAGAGACAGTATTAAACCTCAGGGTTTTCCCTGTTCCCTAATGAGATAACCTTTCTGCACTTGACCCATTTTCCTCCACAACTCCTTTCTTTCTTTCCTTCATTTCTCATAGTAAAGCTGCTTCAAGGGTGGCTGAAGAAAGCCAGATCTAGTGGCTTAATTTAGATCTAGTGGACCTATGCCTTACTGAGATTCTAAATTCCCAGTTATCTGAAACAAAGAGCTGCATTTGTCTGCCTGACAATACAGAGGATAGTTCAGTGCACGACCGTGTGAAAATCAGATGAACATGTTTGCATTTGCTGTAAATGCAATGATTATCAGGGAACACAATCTGTCACTTTTAATAACCCTGATGTGCAAAACTAGAGAATAATGGCTGCAGGTGTTCACACAACATTGTTGTGTAATTGTGCAGAGACTTGACCAGGCTATAAATCAAAGCAGGACTGTATTTTTTGCATATTTTCATCCTCTTAAAAAAGTATGTTCTGTTCATATTGGCAAAATAAAGATATAGACCTAGCTTTTCAGAAGATCAGTCTTCTTTTTTGACTTGAATCTCATCGTTCAGGGTTAGCATGTGACCTGTGGCACCTGCAGGATGGCTATAGACACGCTGTCCCTCTTGCAGTGGCTTTAGCAGAGGTTACAATTTGAAGTCCCCCCCAGTCACACCACACATTTACTGCAGCTTTCCTGGTAATGGATCAGTACCTGTTACTATCTCAGGCACCTGGCAGCTCTGGCAAGGAGCAAGTGCTGTGTTCTACACATCGCCTACTGACACTCAGGGGAAGGGGCTAAGCAGTGGTACAGCTTCAGATGTTCCTCTGCACCCCTGGCTGCCAGAGCGATGCCCACTTTCTCTGAGGATCAGCAGTGCTGCCACTTCAGCTTTGTAAAGACCTCAGAAGTTCAGAGAATTTAGCAGAATGATCCATCCCAGACTGTACCATAGGGTGCCCATGTACTGCTCATTTTTCAGACTTCAGAATGATTTTTTCTCATTCTTCTCTTCTTTCCAACCTTTTCTCTCAGTTAACAATGCACTGTCTACAACAGCACACATAATTAGCACACATACCTGTTTTCTTAGAAACTCATTTTACTGTTCATGGGATTTTCCAATGAGTAATGAAAAAAGCTGATGATATTACCACTGCATTTGTGGGGGCAGTGCTTGGGGTTCTCTAACACAGAGAAGAAGTTGCTTTGGGATTTCCCTGCAGACAGGCATGCTGCTTGGATGAACCCACATATGCACTATGTCCAGTGCTGATTCCTTGTAGCCAAGCTGCTGCAAGAGACCCCACAGGTGATCCTGGCCAGCTCCATGAACTTGCTTGTCTGCCTTCAGGTATGTGTAACCCTGCCACCACGGCTTGTCTGCTGATACACTGGCCTTGGTGTCAGTGCTGCTACAGGAGATTAACTTGATGCTTTCCAATTTTTGCTCTTATATTTTTCATATATTTGTAATCCTGGAATTCTTTCATGTATAATTTTAAACTCCATATAGAGTGTCAGCTACTGTCTTCCCATTTTGGTCAGACAAAACAATTCCTCTCTAGGCCTGGGAATCAAGGACACCTTTATGTCTCAGGCCCCGAGAAATGTAAAACAAAAGTGAGTTTGGGGGGGAGCAAAATTGGGGTAAATGACTTCATTACCTGAAGCTGTAATTGGAAGATTAACCCCCAGTATGCAAATGGACCAAACTTACAAAAGTATGAAAACCCGTGACCCATCATCCATTTTTTTGGGTGTAGCCCCTGGGTGGACTTTGTATGCCCAAAGTGTACCTGAAGGCCCTTCAATAGATATAACTGCTTTTTATACCCTTTCTTTTGTCTAGTCTCTGTTTTTAATTAATTCCAACAAGGCATCGCCCTGATTTCCCTTTTTTAGATACACTGAGTTGGTTTCATTCCCCCAAAATGAAGTGGCTTTCTAATTTTTGGGATAGGTCAGTGTTCCACCACTGACTTTTCTCGTAGTGCTCTCACTCTCCTACCTCTTCATACCTCTAACTGGTGCTTTCTTACATAACCTTGTCAGCATTTTAGTGGGGAAAAATGGTGAAAGAACTACAAGACCACTGCTCTCTGGATTAAGTTCTCCCTCTCTGTTGGAAACCCAGTTTGTTCTAGCGTGGGCGAATCTAGCAAAGCTCCTATGCTAGTTTTGTAATTTCATAAGGAATGTACACGCTGGGTTGCCTTTCTTGTGCAGTGTCATAAGGGCATAAAGTCACAGCAGCAGCAAACCTGTAGTCCTGTGGCTGGATCCCTGAGCGTCCTCTAGGGGGATGTCACCGGCAATCTCCGCAAGTGACACTCAGAGCATCCTCACTGCTCACCCCTGCAGGCGCAGCTGAGCTGCTGCTGCTCTCTGCTCCTCCCCGCGCCAGGCTGGGGTCCTTGTTCTAGGATGGACAGCACTGTGGGATCGAGAACAACAGACACCCCCCCCACCCCAGGGCATGACCCTGCCTCTGAGAGCTGCCAAGGGGCAGGCGAAAGAGCAGAGGGTCCCAGCCCATGGGGCTGAGTGTCAATCTGTCAGCAGAATTCCTCTGTCAACCTGTTCAAGCCCCTTTTCAATCTGTTTACACTCAGTCTCCACAGACAGCAGGGACACAGGGGCAGACCACCACGTGTCCCCTGTGCTGGTGCCTTGTGGTGCCCAAGAGATTTATTTTCTCCATATTTTCCCCATATTTTCCCATAATTTTCCCCATCAGCCCTGTGTCAGAAGTGACAGTCCCCAGGGACACTGTTCTGGTGACACCCTGCCTGAAGTACTGTGCTCAGCTCTGGAGCCCCCAGCACAGAAGGACATCGACCTGTTGGACCAGGTCCAGAGGAAGCCACCAAGATGATTAGAGAGGTGGAGCTATGAGGAAAGGCTGAGAGATTTGGGATTGCTCAGTCTGGAAAAGAGAAGGGTTTGGGATGACCTGATTGTGGCCTTCCGTTACCTGAAGGGAACCCACAGGGAAGACGGAGAGACATTTTTTTACAAGAGCGTGTAGTGATAGTGACAGGAGAAAGGGGAATGGCTTCAAACAGAGGGTAGGTTTACATCAGATATTTTTTACTGTGAGGGTGGTGAAGACACTGGTACAGGTGCTATGGATGCCCCCCAATTCCTGTGATGTATTCAAGGCCAGGTGGAATGGGGCTCTGAGCAAGCTGGTGTAGCAGAAGACGGCATGGCAGTGGGGCTGGAACTCGGTGAGCTCCAAGGTGCCTAGCAATCCCGTGATTGCTACGTGATGTGATTCCATGATGGGAAGCTCAGGCCGCTACGGCTCTTCCCGCACCAGCTCCTGAAGCCTTCCGCGACGCCGTGACGTGCAACGTGCGCTCAAACCACTCTGAGCAAGGAGGGAGGCGGCGGGGGT
>WEZZ01031267.1:39389-55161 GCA_013400585.1 Chloropsis cyanopogon
GCATGGCCTGGGTTGGCGGCCGGGGGCGCCGGGGGGTCCTGGGCAAAGCCCGTGAAGGCTCTCAGAGCTCGGACCGAGCCTTCCTGTCACGGGCCGCGCCCCTCGGCAGCCTCCCGCTGCGCTCGGTGTCGCGGGCTGCTTGCCCCGGGACAAGCTCCTGAGATGGCTGCGGGAACGGAGGGGTGGTGCCCAGGTCCCAGTGCGGGTGGAGTTCAGGTTTTGCCTTTCCTGCCATGTTCTGGCCTTTCTCTTAAGGTGGCTCTGACAGATCTGGGTTTCTTGGTCAAAGGTAGTGACCTCTTCCGTCAAAAGCGGCTCACCTGTTATGAGCAGCGCGCTCCCCTGTTGTAACATCAGTTCGATATTGCACAGAGTTACTCCTTTCTGCTGCCCCATGAAAGGTTGTCAGCGTGTGCCCTAGGGAGAGATGGACTCTAAACCTGGCTTACATTTGCAAGGCAGCAGTGGTATGCACTTGGCCTTGACTAGCTGAGCTTGACAAGAGCTTGTCAGATACACGCAGGTGTCACTGATCTATGTAGATAGCAGCAACAGTGCTTTGAGATGTATTATCCTGTGGAGAGTTGGGGGTAAGAAAACTTCCTGAACTTGTGAAAACACAGTATCAGCAAAGCCCCTATCCATAAGCTTTCTTATACTCAGGTATAAGATGTGTATATAAGATATATATACTGATAGGCTTTTCGTATTCCATGTTTCAGATTATAGGGAGATTATGAAGACTGCATGTATCTAAAATGTCTCTATTATGCTCTCCGTTGTTTTGAAAAGAGTGAAGTAACACAATAACACTTTCCTACATCTTTTTCAGAAAAAGTCCCTGGAGTCCATCAACTCCAGGCTTCAGCTGGTTATGAAAAGTGGCAAATATGTGCTTGGGTACAAACAGACTCTGAAAATGATTCGTCAGGGCAAAGCCAAGTTGGTCATCCTTGCCAACAACTGTCCTGCTTTGAGGTAAGCAGATGTGTGAGAAAACAATTCTTGAGATGGGTTCTTTGTACAAATGCAGTGTGTGCTTCATGCTAATTGCTCCAGAGACTTTAAACAGAGGGCTTTGCTGGCATGTTCTAGAGTGCTCTGAAATTTGTTTGGTAGTTTGCTGTGCAGTGATTTCAAGTCTAGAAGTGTTGAAATGCTTCCTGGTGTTTTTCTAGCTTCCTAATTTAAAGAGTTTGCACTAGAGAAATTACTGGAACCTTTTCACACTTGACAGCGTTCACTAAGAGCATAATGGGGCTGAATTCCTATGTTTTTCCAAAGTAGTGTATTGGAAAATAATTTTATAGCTAGGGAAACTGATAACTGATTTTAAATATTTGAAGCACACAAAATTTGTCAAAGTTGATTATAAATTTGGGGTCCTGGCCAGTGAAGCTGCTTATATGAGAATTTTATTTGTACTAATACCATGACATTTTCCTCATTGAATACCTGGGCCCTTTTTGTTGTCGAGGGATATTGACAGGCTCAAGAAAATGTAAATGTGAAACCCAGAAATTAGATACTTGAGAAGTAGCTGGACTGTTGCAGTTGGCAGCAATCCCCAGTATTAGTGGGGATCCCAAAATGTTTGGGAAATGGTATTGACTGCTAGACTCTCCTAGTGGAAGTCAGAAGAGAGGGCAGCATAGATGGACTTCTTGTTTTAAATTAAAATACATGGTTCCTTTCTCAGCTGCAACAGCTGTGTCTCTGTTCAGCATCTGGCCACCACTGGCCATCACCATTAACTCTTAGTTTATCCACTTTTGGCACATAAAAAAAGGCCTTTCAGAGGTCTGGAAGTGCCAAATCCTTCTACCATGTAGAAATGAGCCTGTGTAGGAGCAGCCTGAAGGGTTTGTTGTTTCAAACCTTCAGCAGACATCGAAGTAAAGGTTCCTGAGCCACAGCCGTGGAGCGATGTGCCTCACAAGAAACAGCTGCGTTTCTCTGGGTGGGAAGGAAAAGTTAAGGGTCTTAAGGTCTAAGTGTGGTAGGAGTTAAAGCTGCTCTCTCTGTATTGCAGTGGGTCAGAATTGTTTGGGGTCCTGTTAACACCCAGATTTTGAATTTCAGAAAATCAGAGATTGAGTACTACGCTATGCTTGCCAAGACCGGTGTCCATCATTATAGTGGCAACAACATTGAGTTGGGCACAGCATGTGGAAAATACTACAGAGTGTGCACACTGGCCATCATTGACCCAGGTAATTCCCTCCTGCAGTGTAGGGACCAAATGAGGAGGTGTCTGTGGATCCTCCCTTCTCCTGTGAGTAGCAGCACTGAGCAAGGGATGGGCAGGAGTGATGACACGCTTCACTGCCTTTTTCTATCAGGTTTAACACTTAATTTTCTCTGACCGAGATCCTGTTCTTCTTTTGTGAGTCCTAGGTTCTTAGAACCTAGAAGGACTGCTGCTTCTCTTGCACATAGCTCTCTTACTGCTGAGCCTTGTGAACATTCTGTCTACTTGTCAGTCTGTAGGGAGGTTTCAGTGTCTGGGAATCAACTGTATGGGACCTGTTTCTGAACCCATCAGCTAGGACATGAGCTTGCACAGCATACTGTTAAACAGCCCTGTTTGACTGTTCTTAATCTGAGACAAAGAATTGTGACTTGTCCTGCTTCCCAGAATAATATATAGAAAAATAACCAATAGGCAGGTGGATATTCATCAAGGGAATGAAAATTATGTTAAACACTTAATTTTAAAAACTGTATGTTTGTATGTAATTACTATGATTTGGTAACAGTCTTTGTCCCTGAGAGTTGCTCAAATTCCTTATATAGAATGCTAAGTAGGTGACTTCCCATCCTCTTTCCAGAGTGTTTTAAGAGAAGAATCAATCCCTTGTTCTGTTTGTTGACCTGAATGCATACACATAGGTTTAATGATTTCTGTAGTAACTTTAATCAACTATTCCACATGTCACTATGATTTGAATTTCCTACTTCTTCAGAAAATTTGTTTTAGCTTGCTTGTGTTCAAATAGTAGCTGTAAACTTAATTTTCAGAATGTCACTTTCAGGTTTGGTTTTGGGTGGGGTGGGAGCTGCAAGTAAATCCTAATGCTCTGTAGCTGGCAATGCGAATATTCTCGCTGTCCTGATATTGCTGTGATCAGGGGAGGCTAGACATTCGCTAGAGTAACACTATGCATTGTGTCCTCCAGGACTAGATTGTTGTTTTAGTCCTGGCTTTGTAAATGCTGGTGACAGGTGCATAATTATTGGAAAAACACAGTTACAAGTATTCTTATCAATGTTATCAAAATTTTAGTTTTTTTCCTAAGCACACTAACTATTGCTTTTAGGTTGTTTTCTTTTTCTAGAATCATTGTGGTGATTTTATGGGTGGGGTTTTTTTTTCTTATTTTTATTCCTAAAAACATCTTCCTGTGGGTCCTCTTGTAACAATAGATTTTTGTTTTACAGGTGACTCTGACATCATTAGAAGCATGCCAGAACAAACCAGTGAGAAGTAAATGCTGTAAAGGTGTTATTTCTACAATAAAACTGGTTACAGATACCTTTAAAGAAAATTTTGTATTATACCTTTGTTGGTTTTAGGGAACAAACAATATAAATGAAGATTCATGACCACTGCTGTGCTTCTTGTTCTGTTAGAAATAACCTTCGCATGGCAAAATTTGCCTTTCTTTCTGTAGGTGTTGTGGATCTCGAGAGGTAAGTGAAGGAAGGCTTGATCATGGCAAGTGTGGTGCCAAATCCCATCGGGCTGGGGCTTCCTTAGTGTTTGCTTTTGGAGTGCTAATGCAAACACAAGGCGTAATGTAAGGGACAGTAGCAAGTTTGGGATGTTGGTGGGGAACCCTAAAGGTTTACTTGCATTAAAATAATTCACACTGTTCTTACCAAGTGAATCAAGTATTAATGTCCATTATTCCCTTTGTCTTTTCCTTCCAAGAGTACATACGCGTAAAAGGGCAAACAGGATATAGCTTCTAGATGTCTAACAAAGGCTTTCAGTAAGATACCAGTTAACTTCACAAAGCTGCTTTTAAATCAGTAGCCTTGGTTTTTAGTTTTCTGAAGATACTGGAGACAGATGAGCTGGTGTTCTTAAGTCACAATTGCTGAGAACATGAGTATCTCAGAGATTTGTGCCTGTTTTGTTTGAGACCATGACTGCAGGATGTTCCCTATTACAAGGAACATCCTTAATTGAGGTGCCAGTGATTCTCTGACATGGTAAAAACAAACAGTTAATGAAAATCAGAATGTACATGTAACCTTGCAGAATTCAAAAGTGTGTCAAAGCACAAGGTACCTTTCAAAGCTTGCTGTTGTGTATCCATGCACACTCAGCAGCTTGTCTGAGATCACTTAATCACTTAAGTTCTGCTGCAACTTATAACTTCTGTTAAAAAATGAATGAAGTTTTGTGTTTCCATTTGGAGATAATCAGGAGGCAAACTCCAAGGTGTGTCAGAGCAAAGGAGGAAATGCTAGTATATTTACCTATTAAACCACAAATCTGGATGAGTTGCAGTCAAGGGAAGGGAGTGAGATTTAAAGACACTTCAGGTGGCCAGAATAGAAGCAATTTGCTGGTTTTGTTTGTGTTTTAGTGTTTAACAGGTATGCAGCTAGCTGAATTGACCAAGTAATACTTTCAGAATTAATATACTACTTGCATTCAGGAAAGTTAGAGAAGCAGTGAATACTGACCAAAGGGGACAGCAGGGAGAAGTTGGGTAGTCTGGACATGATTAGAAAAAGTTCTTGGAACTCCAGGTTGTGATGCCCCGATAATCCAGCAGACTTCCCACTTCGATAATTTAATTCCATCACAGTTTAAACACGAATGTGTAACTTCATACTTTTACTTCCTACTGATTCCAATAGTTACTCTTGTTTAAAGAATCCAAGTCAAGCCTAATGGCTGTGAGTGTTGTCCCACTTGTTCTGTGTATGTCTATACATAGAACTACATATATACACAGAAGCTGTGTGCTTAAAATACTAAGAGTGGAGGAGGGAAATACAGAAAAGCAAGTCAAATAAATTCATACCCTAAAAATACTTGAAAACATGGAGGTTTCATTTCAAAAAATAACAGCATTTTATTATTTTGCATAGCTTATTTCAGTTGTTCTGCTTAATTAGAACATTTGCTAGTTACTGAATTGTTTATATAAAATTTTCAACATTTCTTATCTGCAATCAATGCAAGACAACACATGACATATAAATGCAAGGATCCAGAATATTCTTTTCAACTTCAGACACAAAGATGTTATTTTACTTTAAACCAGTTTAAGAAAATAGCTCTGACAAGTTTGTATGTATAAATATACAGTGTAGCATACACTTAAAATTCTGGTCAGTATTTTAGCCTGTTTTCCAAGTCTTCCATTCTCTTTGTCATTTCTTCCAGTAGATAAAAGTTAAGGAAAGCGAGTTACTTATAGAGAATGCATTAATAGGAAAAGCTACCTAATTGCTATGGTCCATAAACATTCTCTTGTTTCTCCTCTTTGACTCCCAGCAGTTCCTCATACAATATTCCCCTGTATTTTCTTTTTCTGATTTGATCAGCTGAGTTGAGAAAGCTGTGTGAAGCCCCATTCCTTAACAGGCATACCTTGACATGGTGTTCAGACTACATACAGCTTATTAAAGAGGTTGGCTCTACAAATTGATTGCTTTTCACTATTTTAAAGGGAGGGTAAATATTTATCTAGTTAATGCTGATTAAAAAATGTTTCACTTAATCATATGGAAAACTGCACAAAACTAACAGTAGATTATAAAACTCTGGGGCTCTGAGACCCCAGTAAGAATGTCTGCTCCTCGTGATCTGTTCCTGACCACAGCTGTGACAGTGGTTTCCAGACAAATGTGGAATAGAGCACAACAAACTCCATGGGATCTAGGGCTGGTTCCATTTACAGTAAGAAGCTGTAGCAATGCAAAACAGTGTACAGCATCCCTTTCCTGATAAGCACTTCCAGGTGGCAGGAATGCTGTCTCCTGCAGAAGAGGTTGGACCACTGCTGTTTACTTCAGCACCTCCCTCAGTGCCATGGAAAGGCTGCAGCCAGGGAAGCTGAGAGGAAGAGGAGTCCTAGCAGCAAGCGAGATATGAAGGAACTGAGATCTACCTCAGAAGGATGAATTTGCTGCACCCCCCTCCTTGCTTGTTTGCCTCGGGTGTTGATTTCAGCATTTTGAGGTCTTACACAAGGGAATACGGAGAACTGGCCACATAAATTGGAATCTTTGACATATTGCTGTTATGAATTTTTTAGGGCAGGCAGGCAAATAGGAAATTTGGCCTCTTGAGTTTGGCCAGAACAGCCATGTGTACTGTCCCCCACCATTGACAGGTGGAAAATCTCTTGCTAGTAAGAAGCAAGAGTGGGTATCCTGCTTCTGTGGGTGTCCAGTCTGCCTGGACATCGGGTTTGGTAATTTTCATCTGTTGGCTGCAGCAGGGTTGCTCTGTGCATAGGAGCTCCACGTGAACTGCATTTTCTTCAACAGCCATGTTTCTCTAGTGTTCACAGAGGCAAAGTTGAAGCAGTGAGACTGCACTCAGCTACTGATAGAAGTTAATGTAGCTGGACACAAAATAGTTTGTATTGTGTAACTGGAGTTACTTTTGTAGCCAGTTATCCCTCCCCCACCCCCCAGATCTCTGGATTAGCACTAGCCAGCAGTCTGCAGTTACCAAGGTCCAGTGTATCACCTCATGCCTGAGGTGCTCTTGATATAAGGCAGAGAAATGAGGTTTGTAATAAAGAGGAAACTGGGCGGTTCATGCTCTTCAAAGCAGTGGCTGCTCAGCGATCCAAGGAAGTGCATAGCACTGTTCCTATCAAAATTCCTAGTCTCTGGTTCAGGTTGACAGGTTTTCCATTACCTTGAGCCACTGGAGTAAAAATCACAGGGTTGCCTGCTCAAATGGTAAAGCAAAAAAGCATATTTGCTAAGCTTAGCAGCTAAGTTGTTTGATTCTGCGTAAGCTCAGAGTTCCTCACAGCCCAGCTGCAGGAGATTGCGATAAAGAACTTCTGAAGGGACAAGAATTGGTCTCCTTTCTTGTCAGCATACAGAATGCTGCATGTCATACAACACTTAAGGATGTGGGAGATCACCTAGAAATTTTTCTCCAAAGTTGTTTGAAGAAGTCCTGTCAGAGCAATATGTATATTGATGAGCATTTGAAACACCTAGCAATAACCTTACATGATGGCTTTCTCCTCCTTTATGAAATCTGCTTTGCATAGAGTAATTTAATCAAGTGATTAGAATGTAATTCCTTACAGTGTCTGCCAAAGGATTCACTTGGGAAGGTGAGAGAGAGGCTGGCTGCTGCAGGGAAGGTCTGAACTGGTAGGCAATGTTCTGCATCAGGTTACCAGCCACCGTGGGCTCTGCTTGCCTCCCTCTGGACAGACTGTTCACAGCCTGAAGCTGTTCCTGTCTAGGAAGCACAGAATGATGAGCTGTTGGTATCACTGCACTCTGGGCAGAGAATAAGGGCTTACTGCTCTTGCACACAGTTCCACAACTCAAGTAGATGTGATGTCTTCTTAGTGTTTATTTGATCAGAAGCAGCTTTCATGAAGAAGACAGGAATTTGTTGCATAAATAGTGCATGATGAGTTCTAGTGCCAGTTTGCTGCTGTTTTCCTGAGATGTGGATGTTATAGGCAGCATAAAGGCTGCTGCATTAGCAGCTCCCTTGAAATAGACTAACTGGGTGGCAGAAGCTACTGATTAGCTATTTTGCTAACTTTTATTTGCATTTCTTTTAATGCAAGATCAACCAAACCTGAGTCCTCTGGTTTCTTCTTCATCAAGAGTATGGTTTTAAATTACTCACTGCATATGGTGCTTCACCAAACAGTTCAGCAGGGAAACATCTCCTCTACTCTGACACCTGTAGCCAGTAAATGCTATTTCGGTAGCATCTGAAGAAGTAACCCAAAGCAAAGCATTGTCCTAGATTGTAAGATAAGAGTGTATTGTATTTCCCATCTGTTAAGGGTAGTGCAGTTATCTTCTGTTAATTGAGTAGTTTGCTTATCTCTCCCCCAAACCAATCCTCACTCTGGGAAATATCTTCACTTAATGGGCCATTGAGAAAAGCCCTGCCCGGGGAGGGGGGAGCCAAGCATTTCAAACTGGATATAATCTGAGCTTTTGGGTCACCAAACCAGCCTTCTTTACTGGATTCCCAGAGGAGCAGCCTTTGCTCTGCCGGATTCCCAGAGGAAAACCAGGCCCATCTACACCACCANAACCAAGACAAGCATGTTAGTCTTGAATTTGACCAGTTGTTTCTTCGCTCTTCCTGAAGGTGTTTACTGTAAGAGGTTATTAAAATTCAAGATCCTTATTAATATTTTGGTCCCTTCTATGAAGGAGAAGCAGATTAAAAGTCAAAGGCCTTGCTTCTTGGAAACGAACTACTACGTAGTTCAGATTTTCATTGCAATAAACTGATTTTAGCTATGGAGGCAGTTTAGACTTGATTCAAAAACATGTAGTTTTGTTTTAACCTGCCTTTGTTATCTTACCTGTAAGAAACAGTTACTCAGAAAGGATATATCGCTGAGTGAGTTTTCTTACTTCACTGGTTGCATAGTTCTGGAATGTCACAAGGTTTTCACATTTGCACTGGTCATTATCTTTTGAGGCTTTTCCTGAAAAACAAAAACACTTAAGTATAGGCTAAATGCTGAATAAATTGAATAGGATGGGGAGGAAATGACAAGGAACTATAAATGCAGAGCAGGTTTAATACAGAACAGGTCAACATCCAAGGGAACGCCCTGAGGCAGATTCTGTCGGTACTGGAAAACAGCACACAATGTATAGTGCTCTATGTTCAAAGAACAGTCTGGGTTATTCTAAACAAAGGTAACACGATTACCTGTTGTTGAGTGAATGTGACTGTCTTCAAAAAGATACTTGTGGTGTACTGCAAGATGTGGACAGTCAATGACATCTGTGATGGTTATTGTGGTTGATTCAGGTCCTGCAGGAAACCCCCCAAAACTCTAAAAATCAGACCCACTAAATTATATATATATTTTTTTTCTACTCGCATGCACTGAGTTCTCCTTAATTAGTAAGTAATCTCAGTCATTGCAGTGAGGGTCATTCAAGGAAAGGCTTAGGGATACAAAGATGTGAAGGAACGAAGCTGTTAGGCTGTATTTACTGTATACGTAATTTAAGTTGTGGTTGCAGAACTGAAAGGGAATTGTGAAGGTTCCTGTGAGAAACAGAAGTGATGGAAGGCTGAACATGCTTAAAGTGTCAAGCACAGTGTTGAAATACAAGCTTCCCCGTTAAGTATTTCATTTGGATGATGTAAGAAGCATGCAGCCGTGCTTTTGTTACAGTGAATCTCCATTTTTTACATTGCAGAAAGTAGGGTGACTCGGACGGGCGAGGAGGCATGGACATGGGATAAACCATTTTAGCTGAATTGTGAGAGTTCTCTACAGAAGGCAGCATGAAAAGGCAGCAGGAGAGGGTATGAGTTAAAACAGCCAACCTGAAGGCTGTGGACCAGTCTTATGAAGCCTTTCAGATGATGCATCCTGCTGGTGAGGTGACTCTTTCAAGGCTGGTAGATAGAAATTTCCAAAAGAAATGATATCACAAAAGGAGCAATAAAAATGTTCACATTCCCTAGAATTGGAGATGTTTCTTGCCAGTATCTTGATGTTTGTCTCTCGTAACACATGGAGAATACCTCATACCTGTGCAATTTAGAAGAGGTCCAGTGTTGATGGAAACTCCAGAACTTGTCCTTCAACTCAGACTATCAGAGGAACTCCTCCAAAACCAGAAGTGATTACTTAATAATTTAAGTGAAGCAATCTGAAATGACAGCAATCTACTTTGTGTCCTACAGTGAAAATTCTTTCATGTTTCATTATCATCCATCATCCTTTGAGGTGAACTGAATAAGAACATTGCTTGGAGAAAGAAAAAGTTTCTTCCTGTCCTTCAGTTTTCTTCTTTGTAATGGGAAATATTGCGAATTTTTTTGTGAGAATGAGCAGCAGAGTCTATGTGATACACTACAGTTATAAGCAAAAATACGCATTTCTAATTCATGAGGCACAGCCTTTAAAATGTAAGGATTTATTTCGGAGTCCACGTCCCGACCCTTTTAGTCAAGAGATTGAGAGGGAACAGAAACCCGTTTTGAGGTAGAACCTCAGCCACTGTGTGCCCTGCCCCTTTCTTGCCGCCAGAGGGCAGCGTGGAGGCAGCTGCGGTTCCTTGGGAATGGGTCCTAAGCTCGGAAATGCACAATTCACCTTCCTGTGACTCCGGAGCCCTTCATGGCCCTGATCAGCTAAAGAGCAGGTATTTAACTACTGCACCACGAGACCGATGGTGCCAGGGGCATGGAGCAGCTGGGACAACCCCCCTCCTCTGGAACCCAGAGCTCCTTCCCTGAAAGTGAATGCATGGGGATAAAAGGTGACAGTGCAAACTTGCCTGACACGCCATGAAGATGCAGTAGGGAGGTGGAAGATGCTTCTGTGACATCCAGGTTTGCTATAACTATTGGGGTCCCTACTGGTTTAGTCAGTTTTGACAGATGCATAATTATATACAGCTGTGCTAACTTGCACTGGGAAGGAGATGAGGCCCTTTTGAGTGGAGGTTGGAATTACTGAGCATGAATATCAGGGAAGAACAGATGAGTGGTTGAATAAGAAGACCAGAGATCAGGCAGCAGAGCTACAATATTTATATAGAGAAATATATATATTTCAGTCTGCATGGGAACCAGCTGCTGGAAGGAACTCAGATTTTGGAGAAGAGTTCAGGGCAGAGGTGTGGATAAGATCACAAGGGAATGAAACAAACAAGAAGCAGAGTCTAGCTGAAGAATGATCAAGTGGGAACAAGGATGGTGAAGATTTCTGTTGCAGGAGAGATGGAGCAGGTAAGATGAATCTTGAGTGTTTGACCCTGGGTAATGACTTGCTCTAGATGTTGTTCAGGAGCTGCAAGCTAACGAGGGGGTTGTTTAGGAAGGGCAGAGGAACTGACCTGAAATGTTTGAGCTTTGGACACTGGGCTGGTATGGACATGAAATTAGGGACAAAAAAAAAGACAGATGCCCTGGTAGAGGTGTGGCAGGAGGTCTCCAGTTTGGAATAGGAACTGGGCATTTCAGAAACTCCTCTTCAGGCTTCAGAAACTAGTTATGACTCTAAGATTTCTGATCTCATTGCCTCTGTGAAGCTGAATAAACACACAAGCAGTGACAGAGGCTGATCACCCAAATCCCTTGGTGAAGTCAGCGCAATGAATAAATTTGTTGGGGAACAATGCTGAAGTTGGATGTTCATTTTTAGTGTTCTGTTTTGTAACAAAACACAAGTAATTTGTTAGGAGGAGCCTGTGAGAAGGTGTCACCGAAAGCAGTGTGTGACTATTTGCTGAACTGATAACGATCCACAATTTGGAAGAACAGAATGTTAACCAGCTGGCTGCTGAGTACTGTCATCTGATCAGGGCTGGGGTCTTGTGACAAAAATAGTGTATGACCATGTAATTAAAAACTCCCATAATGCACATGCTCAGGGCTGAAGCTGCAATCATACTGAGTGTGTCTTATGTATGACATTGCCAGAGCCTCGTTAGTGCTTCCAGTCAGATGAAAAATTAACATTAACCAAACAGTGAATGGGAACCTTCCAACTGAATTCCTTTTAATAAGAGGCAAGAGGGGAAAAAAACCCTCCTTTTTTTTTGCCTTTACTACTAGTCATCAAGAATAATTAATAGTAATCAGCAGCTGTATTACAAGGCAGATGCTTTCTTGCAGAATAAAATAAAAAAGCCTAACACCCAAAAAAACATTTGGAGGGCTTCTACTTTAGTTGGAAACATGCAGTGCATCCACAGCTGGGACTAGGGATTAGAGGCTCTGTTTGGAGTCCATGAGGACAGGATCTCCTACTGTCCTCACAAGATGGAGCCTCTGAAGACCTCAGCTAAGGACCAAAGCTGGAGTAAAGATAAAAGTTATTGCTATTGTAAAGGAGAAAAATTGCACTGTATAGAACAGAAGGAATAAAAAAAAAGAACTTTCAGATTGTTTAACAGGTTTGGAGGCAGAATTTCTGGTGGAGTGAGTTGATGAGTAATAGGTAGTCCTGGAGTGTCCAGAAAAACAAGGCTGGGTCAGTCCTCAGCTCACAGGTGTGAGGCATTCATTGCCTGTTGTTGAGAGAAGGAGAGGACAGAAGCTGAAGCACCAGTGCTGCCCAGTTACCAGAGGTGTAGGCAAGAAACTGCCACAAAGGGGCAGGATTTACTTATTTTTTTCATATTGTAAATAATGTAGTTAAAAGGGAAAAAAAAATTGTGGTTGCTAGCCACTGTTGTGGGTACCTGAAGGATGCATTTCCATCACTGAGCCCTGGGGTTTGCTGGTCAGTGAGAGTTATTATACTGGGGTTTGCTAATGAGTGAGAATTATTGTTCTGGCTGCCAGATAGTTTTGGCTTTGGCTTCTCCAAAAGCTTTTATGATGACATGCTGTCATTGGAAGATTATCTGCCTGAGAAGGTTAATTGAACTGACTTGGTTTTATATTATCATAGTATTTAGTATTTCAGAAAGATGGAATTAGGACTTCTTAGGACTGAAGGACAAAGAGTATGCAAGCTAAGGAACATCCTCAAAGTCTTTTTTACAGATTCTTCCTTGAGATCTGTATAAAGAAATGTCCTGCAGCTAATTTTATACAATAAAGGCAAAATCTGTTTGCATTCAATTTCAAGAAAAACAACCAGTTAAAAGCTAGTGAAAATTAAATAATCTTGCAAAATTCTAGTCCTATGACTAACATCATTCCATGTGTTGTTTCTGAATTTTGCTTCAGGTACCAGTTTGAATGTACAAAAAAATACTGAGTCTGGGAATGTGTGAGTGTGAGAGACATGCTGACCTCTCTCTGGCTCCATAGCTTTCATCTCAGATTCCCCCTTCCCCCTGCAAATCTTCACCTGGGAATGTTTATATACAAGCTGTTTGTTCCAGAGTGAAGAAGGGTGCTTTCTGAAACAAACCTTCCACATTTGTGTAGCAAAACTCAGAGCTTATGCATAACTAAAATCCACTCTTTGTAGCTGTGAATGTATGTTCAATGAACTATTTTTAGTCTATAAATATACACAACAGCTCTTGAAGATTTATTTTGCAGTGGTTTAGGTTTTTCCTGCTGGTCTTAGGATTTTTTAAAATTCTCATTAAAGTATTACAAATCCCTGATTATTTTCACACATTCTTAATGAAATAGATCATATTTATTTGGAGGAGTGGGGGTTCATTGCATGGCTGACTTAACCGTAGAAATACAGAAGAAGCAATTGATTCTTCTAGGCATAGAATTGTACATCTTATGCAACCTTCATGAAAATATAGGGGAGATAATTACTAATACATTTACCCAGTGATGGATTAACAGTATTCTTCATGTATTAAGGGGCAGAAAAATCTAAAAAGCAAAACACCTGAAAACATTCACTTCTATCTCAGGGAAAATGGAATTTTGTTACCTTCACAGATTTGGGCTCTTAGCTCTTCACTTATGTCCTCCAGAGCTGTGAAATCCTCAGCATAGAAGAGATGTTTATATGATGGCTCAGAAGCAATTTCCAGCAGTTCTTCCTCAATTGCTTTTCCTATTCCAATGGCATAGATGATTATACCTGGATTCAAAAGAAATTGCACATACTTATTATTTCAGCAGTTCTAATTCTAAGCACTTGTTCATCCATGAAAGGAAAATATGAGAGAAAGGGAGAGCCCACTAAATGTATATTCTATGTAACTTCAAAATCAGTGAAGAGGCTTAATATGCTTTAATTACTGGGAGATTTGCAGAAACTCTCGTTTGCTGTAATTTGACACACAGGTTTTGTGTCAAAGAGATGACACTTGCCTGGCCACTACTGATAGTAAATGCTCCCAGAAAGAGCATTACAAACAATCCAAGAGTCATCTTCCTTCCAGAACACTATAAAACTGGTTAAAAATAAAAAATATACCCTGTAGACAAAAATATAGCAAATTTTTACCATAGTATTTCTCACAAGAATAGATTGCTGTATTTTGAAGAGAGAGCTTGGGGTTTCTTTTATTGTTTTCCTAGAATTTTTGATGAAGTTCCCAGTGTTCCCAGGTATCTGTATCAAATGTCTACACTTAGTGGGTACATTCAGGGCACTCAGGGCATGCCAGGTGGGTGGCAACACTACCAGTGGTGAAGCACTCCCCATGGGTCCTGCTGTGGGGATGATGCACATGCCTGGCAGCAAAGGCCCTTGTGAACACGAAGATCTGATGTTGTGAACACAAAGATCTGATGTGCAGGACAGTGGTCACTGTACTGGCCAGACTGCTTTGGCAAACACTCTCTCGATTAGCACATCCAAACTGTTACTACATCTTATTTCTAACAATATTTGCCTTTTAGGATGAGACACTGAAAACATCTCCACTTACCACGTTGCTTTGCTCTGGTAGCCCACTCAGAGACTTCATCCTGGGCCCGTCCATCCGTAAACACGACGGAGATTCGAGGCACGTTTGCTGACAATGGTCTTGCTCCTTCTGTCTCTGTGAAGCTTCTCTCACACATTTGCCTCAGTGCCAGTCCTGTCATGGAACCTCGGCCCATGTATTTCATTTGTGACACAGCTTTCTTCATGTCTTTGGCTGAGCTGAACTGCCTTAATGTAAACTCTGTACGAACCTCAGTGGAATACTGAAGCAATCCAACTCGAGCAGCTTTGGGTGAAATCTCAAGAGTATCCAAGATTCCTGAGACAAATTGTTTTACAATTTCAAAATTATCCTCTCCAAGACTTTTTGATCCATCAATCACAAACACCAGATCAATTGGGCCTTCAGTACATCCTGTGAAATGAGCAACAGAGCATACAGATAAAGAAAAAAACTCCACAAGGCTGGGAAAGGGATCCAGATACCCTGGCAAAACCTCAGGGATCATCTAAAGTACCCCATCCCTGGCTCGTCCTACTGTGCCAATGTGTCTGAAGATGTTGTGTACAGTCTGTCTCAAAAGCTAAGAGTGGGCCTATGACTGAGAATTTAACAAAATTATAACCACAGTGAATATTTACTGAGACATATTCTGCTTTGCAGAATACTACAACTCTTTAAAATGCAGCAACAGTCAGCAAATGTTCAGAATTACTCTTAAGTGGAGAGAACTGAAGAACATAGCTAGCACATAGACAGAGTTGCCATAATTTTCTTCAAGAGATAAACCTTATGCAAACTTCGCATTTGTCAAATTTGTCAGCGCTGAGAGACATGGAAGAGAATCACTGAAGCTGCCTTTGTGTTGCAGGAGTTATAAAACAGTTTTAAAACTATTTAATTATTGAGAGAATCAGAATTGGGTAGATAAGGGGTTTTTGCTTGTAAGTGTCTACCAATTTTGTAATTAGAAGACTTAAGTATTGCTGCTGTATTTCTGGTTGACCCATTAGAGCTGGGAGTTTGTCAGAAGACAGGCAAATTTGTAAAATTTGTATTTCTCATACTTTTAGGCAAATGCATATGCAAAAATCAAAGTAGTTTGTAGGACATCAATAACAAAGTTAGGGAATTCAGAGATTGGAGAATGTCTTCCAAGCTGCAGACTGCTTCTGCCAGGTGGGTTGTTTTGGGTTTGGTGGTTTTTTTGGTTTTTTTTTGGTGGTTTTTGGGGGTTTTT
>WEZZ01031268.1:8788-57050 GCA_013400585.1 Chloropsis cyanopogon
TTTTTTTTTTTTTTTTGTGACTAGTAAACTTTCTACAATCCTCCCATAACATCTTTCCCTCCTTTCTTTAGGAAGGTAAATAATAATTTTTAGATTTTTTAGTTGTTTTTAGATTCCCTTTTTGCCTTTCTTTTCTTGAAAATGTACTGTAATGCTACCATCTGATCTGACTATAAGGGAAAGTTGTATTACCTGTAGCATCTCTAAACACATCAAAATGACCTCCCTTAGTACCATAGACTGATGCTTGCATCCAGCCTACTTCTGATTCCTTGTTCATCATCCATGTGGCATAATCTTTTGTTCATATATTTGATTAGAGTCTTCTTGATGGATAATATATCTAGAGTTTGTTGAATCTGACTCTGAAGATGACTCAATTTTACTCCTCCTCCCTCTCCTCCTCCTCCTGACATTTCTNGAACAAGAAGAGGAAATTTTTTGGTTTTTTTTTTTTTTTTTTTTTTTTTTTGAAAGATCAAAGGGAATTCATATCCACACGCATCAAACAGGAAACTTTCAGAGTATTAGTGCAACCTATTGAACATTTTTGTGACCCCTTACTTTCTGGCTTCTGACAGCTTCCTTGGAAGTTTTTTCCCCTCCTTATCTTTTTGGTTCAAGAATCAGTAGATCTGAAAAGCAGAGTGCTAAGGAGACTGTTCCTTTTGATTAATAAGTGAATAGATCTGCTGTAGAGCCAAGAATGAAACATCTTGTAACTGTTGGCAACATTACTAAAAGAATAAGTATCCTCATGGAAGGGGCAGAGCATAACAAGAGGTTTGATCAAGAGGAAAGAAGAGTCTTAGGCTTTCAAGAGTTCTTGCATTAATGTAAACAGCTATCTGTTTTATTCTGATGTTGTCCAGTGACCAGAGGAACCAAACAAGTCATTTTCAGGCTAATATGATTTTGAAACAGGACAGGTTTTTGGCTATTTGACTTTCTTTCTTCCTTTCTGGCAGAGCCAGCTTGACTTTGTATGTCTGATGCCAGAGAATGGCATTCATATTTTTTAGCTCAGGAGGTTGCCATTGCAAATCTACATGAATCAACTCTTTTCTTTCCATTCTGAAGTGTTTTTATTTGTACTGCTAAAGAACACTGTAGTGTATCATGCAAGACATTTAGGGAAGCTGTTTCAGTCAGTTCATCCCAGGATTAGCAGTGAGAATGAAAGTTCCAACTGGAACATCTCCCATTCAGAGAAGATGAGCCATGCAGGCCAGTTCCCTACTGTAATTTCTCTAATGGCAGTAAAGTTGTAGTTGGTCAATGCTAGTCCTCATTCTCTATTACTCCTCCTGTAAAGGAGATGCCAAGGAAGTAGGTGGAGCGCAGCATACTCTGGCTGTCTCCCTAGATGTGTTATGACTGCATGTTGTTCCTGATTGTGACAAGTAAAAGCATTTCCTTGTTTGGGCCTTGTATTCTCTAAGCCTGGGACAGAAAACACTTCCTGGCTGCATCCCATCATAGGTCTGCTGCATCCAACAGACTTTTGATGCTGTAGAAAATCTGTCAGTCTGTGTAGATCACAGATTCACAATCTGCTCCTAAAAGCCAAAGATTACCATGCATGAAAGAAGCTTTACTATTGAGGAAATAATTTTTCCAGGGTCTACTTATATTAACAGTTTCAGCCATTTTATTCCCCTCCCCAAGAAAAGAGAAGGAAATAAGCATACAAGGACACAATTAAGTTGGTTAAAATCAACCTTGCATTCAGTAGATTGTTTACGTTCTGACTGCAACATTTGTCCCTTGGACACCGTAGTTCCTTCTGAGTCACAGACATCAGTGGAGTGTTTATAAAGCACAATTTTGGTACTCAAATGCAGTGATAGAACACATTTATTGGACCAAGGTCCCCCTGATCAGAGGGATTCTAGAGCTTGTATACAAATTTCAGTGAACATGAAGGAATTTCATTAATTTTTGCTAAAGTGAAGTTCTCTGTAGTATTTAGAGATGTCCAAACTGATTCTGTGTGTTAGAAGGGAGTACCCATAATACAGTCTGTGTGAATATATGTGTATATGTGCATCTATTTCTGTATCTTTCAGGACCTAGGCAAAACCGATTTGGCATGCATCCTCCTATTCTAATAACTGGATGTTGTGGTAAGGTTCCTTTCTAGATTGGAGGATGTAATTACCAAAGGAATGATGCAAGGTTTGCCACTGGGTGATTGAAAGGGAGGTTTGGCACAATAATTCTTGTCAAGATATCTTCCTGTCTAATCAGCAGAATATTTGTGAAGGGTTATTTAATAACTCTTAAAAGAATTAAAATATCCATATAACACAAACTTTTAATAAGATGTCAGAATTCCAGAAAGGGGATGCTTTTTTTTTTTTTTGGAACAGATACAGAGTCATTGAAAAATCACATATATATAAACCCAAAAATTATAATTATGGTGAACTGTTTAACCATCAATCAATCAATCAGTCATATAATTATAAGCTATATAATAATAAATATATATAAACATACAGGAATTTATAAAATATTATATCTGTATACCTATATTTTTATCCCTATATAAAAATAAGACATATTTCTAAGTTTTCCTTTAGTCATCTTCTTACTGAAAAGTTTCTTGCATTCCGTTTTCTAAGCTTTATCCATTCTGAAAACCTTTCAATGTAAGGATACATCTGAAATAATAATTTTTCTTGCTGTGTAATGATCTATAGCAAAAGAGATTACTTGATTTTTTCAATTATTATGTGATTAATTGGATGCAGAGCACGTGGAGGAACATTAGTATATAACATGAGCTACATTTTTGGTCTCATAACCTGAGTTGGAAGACAAGTGACATTTCCCAGATCAGGACTTTAAGCATGTGCCAACTTTATTAATATTGTGAGACTGTCATGAATTTTGTCCCATGAACACTAACATTTCACTGACAAGGAATTGCCTGATCTGATTACTCCAAGCACTCCTGGAGGCTGTTTCCGCTGGGCCACGAGGGCTCTGGCTCCGACTCCTGCTCCTCAGCCGCTGCAGACCTGTCCCTTCCAGGCTGGAATCTGCTGGGCTGGGACTGAACTGGGCCTTTTGGAGGCAGCCAGGGCTGCTGTGGTGCTGCCAGAGCTGCACACTGTCCTCTTGCTGCTAGGAAGGGCCTAGATTCTTGGAGGACATGCCTTCTGCTTGCTCAAAAGGAGCAAAGATCCAGTTTCTGCACTGGCAGGAACACAGTGTCTTGAATTTGGGGTGGGTGTTTTGTTTCCTACTTGGTACAGAATTTCTGTGTCCTTTGGCAGATAGCAAAGGCAAGGGATCTGCTCCCCTAAGTGGTGGAACATCACTGTGTCTCCTGGCTGATAGTCCAAAACTTGATTCTTACTGGCTTTGAGGAGGGGAGAAAAGAGGAAGGAAAGCTTCTAGTTTTTGAGTTCACACTGAAATACTTAATTTGTAGGTAGACAGGTTCCTGCTGTGTATAAAATAATATCCAACCCTGATAAAACACATTATTAATTTCAGTTGAAAATGCCTTAGCATCACCAAAAGACTGAAAGGAAAATTCAAAGCTGACTAATATGCTTTGTGCAAACATTCTCATTTTGTTCATCATCTTCTGTAAACAGATCTTTTGATTTGATTTTATCATACAATTTTATAACAAATTTTATTAATCTTACAGTTTTTCTTTCATGTGTCTATCTCTTCATAGGGTGTCTAAATGTTGATGTGTCGCAAAATTAAAAATTTATGAAAAATATCCACTGGCTATAACAATAATAGTAATAATAATAAATTCCTCATATCTGCTTAGGGAGTTGACTATGCTTGTGAAAATTTAGACTTGTCTTTATAGTAAATGATGGCTGTGAATTGCTTTGGTATATTATCTTCTGTGGACTTAAGATGTCATTAGTTTAATATTTCTTATGCTTCATTAACCATATACAAGTTACTAAATGATTTAATTTTCATAAATATAATAATTAGATCATTTTACTTAAAACTATGCTCTGTCTCAAAGTCAGTGAGAAGAAAGAGCCTGTTAATGAAAAAACCTGCTAGTATTAGAGACATATTTCATATAGTTTAGTATTTTTCTTCAGGCCCAAGCAGATGTTGAAGGAAGTAAAAATAATAAGATTTTATATTTGTAAATACTAATGCTGCTCATTTTGGATAAACTAAGCAAATTCTTACATTTCAAACCTATTTTGTCAGCAATCTTGTTTCCTTGAGTTAGGAGTTGCAGTCTTCTGATAACAGTTCAAGTTGAAAACATGCATTTTACAATAAACAAAGCACAAGCTCAAAAGTTTAAAATAGACTGTTTCAGACATGCTTTGCTTTTAAATGGGTTATATATATACCTGTCATATTTATCATGAAATATTGGGCTTTCTCTTCATGGAAAAAGTCATATTTGAATAAAATGATCTCAGGGTGAATTATCAGTAACTTTAATCATGACTGAAAACAGGGCTGTTCTTGGCTCTCTTACACATAGTTTCTATTAACTAAGTTTCACCAGTCAACACGTGCTAAGCAGCCTGATGTGTCTTGTTAATAAGTACAGCAAATAGCTGTGAGAATGCAGAAACTTTAGGTTTTCAGTCACACCTAGGTCTGTTTGCTTGGAGAGCAGATCAAGAGCTGTTTGGAATAATCACAATGATTAGTGAAGCTGTGAAGGGACACTCATCACCCCAAGTCAGATGTCACTAAGGAGTTTCTGTGTATCAAAGGATTAGTGAATATCCGTTATAACTGAGGAATATATTTTAGTTTATTTAAAATTTCACCTGTTAAAAAGGGTTAATATGTCTTGACATCCTGGGTTCCCACAAAAAACTAACATAAAATAAAAAAGAAAATGGCTAGCCTTAGTATTTGAGCTGAATATATAATGCAAAAATTATAGAAATCAATTATATGAAAAAATGAGTTTTATTGTGGTTTCAATAATTCAGAAGAATAATAACATAGGGAGAAACCATTTAAAAATGAGGGATTTTTGATTTACTATTTCTCTATATAGCATAGTTTATTTCTGCTAGCCTCCAGCTGAGTTATAGACCAAGGAGGATAAGCACCAAGGACTGCAATTGTACAAAATGTCCTTGCTGAGATACTGTTTCATCTCTTTTAGAGCAGGCTGTATAATACTTGGGCTCAAATAACCTTTAAAATGTTTCTACTCTGAAATCAACAGTGGTGAAGTCAGTGCTTTCTCATGTTTTGTTATGTGTCATTTTCTCCTCATTATTGAACTATACTGAGGTATATTTTAAATGTGTGGACACTCTTCCCATCTAATTAATATATGCTCATATTCCCTCCCCCACCCCCTGTTTTAACTTTAGAACAATGTGCTTTGGCAAAGGATGAACATTTTGCATGCCCACTGTGGTCTTGTCATCGATAACTCACTTTCTGGATATAACAGAATAATCAAAACATTTACATTGGTACTTGGAGGTGTCTTAGACTTCTGGGAGGAGGACCAGAACAGACATCCAGATGTGAGTGATGCTTGCAGAGCATTTTGAAGGATAGATCTTTAATGGGATCTTGGAAGTCATGGTGTCACTGATATTTAAATATGAGTCTGTGCAGAAACCACAGCATTTCTCTTCAGAATATGTAAACTTAGTTACTCGGTTTAATAGTCATTCTCGCTTTCTATTTCAGTAACTATGCTGTAAAAAATACCTGCCCTTAAAAAACCCTCCTTAGGAATAAAATGTTTCATTAGCTTCCTTTTAGTGATTTAAAATAGAAATTATTTTAAGCAAAGTAAACCAAGGAATGAGTTAATGGAAAAATGAATCTGTCATGAGCACATCATGGTCCTCATACATTCTAAAATATCAAGACCACTTTTAAACAAAAGCCCTGAAGGCCAGCCTCTTGATTTTAGCCTTATCTTTCCCATAGGAGTATTTATTATATGGAACTGAATTACTTCTTTTTTTCTTTCTTTCTTTCTTTCTTTCTCTTTTTCTTTTTTTTTTTTTTTTAACATGAATTACTTGATGTGGTTTTCCTAGAGGGACCTCTTGAAGTTTGTGGTAAGCTACTGTTTCTTGGAATTTACTCCTTTTTTTACCCTGTTGGAATTTTAGCTGAACTTATTACATCTTCCATTAGATAGTATTAATGTATTTTCCTCTGTCTAGTTATTCATATGTGTGGAAGCAAAATTCTTTTTCTCTTCTCATGATGTTGAACTTGCTGATGGCTCTTTCTTTCTTCCTTTCCTGTGCTATGAGCTCCAATTCCTTACTTATTTCCTTTCTGGTAAAAAGCCAATTTAGGACAGCTGGTCCAATAAGTTACTAGGCAATTGTACATTTTCCTTTATGTAGTTTTTTGGTTGTCTTGTGTATTTTTCCTTAAAGTCTTGAAGTCACAACCAACCAATGTTTTTAAAAGAAAAAATATAAACCTTTTTCTTTAATTGAAAACCAGATGCTAAAATTCAAGTTCCATCCTACATTTTTCCCTTGCTCCAGCATGGATCCTCCACATAGTTTACAGTCTTTCAGGATAAACCTGTTCCAACATGGGCTCTCTGTGGGCCACTGTTCCTTAAGGAATATCCACCTGCTCTGGCATGGGGCTCCTCCATGGACTGCAGTGTGTTTATCTGTTCCACTGTGGTCTTCTCCCTGGGCTGCTGAGAGGCAGCCTGCTTTGCTGGGGCCCTTTCCAGGCACTGCATGGGAATCTCTGGTGCCTGAAGCACCTCTTCCCTCTCCTTCTTCACTGACCATGGTGTCTGCAGGGCTGTTTCTCACACTTTTTTTTCCTTGTCCTACTTCACTGGTCTCTGGTGGTTTTGCTCTTTCTTAAATACAAATTCCCAGAGGTGTTGCCTTTGTGGGCAAGGGGCTCAGCCATGCCCTGTGATGGGTGGGATGGAGTCGTCTGGAACAGGCCGTGTCCAGCCCAGGGCAATCCCAGCTTCCCATCACAGACCCCCAGGCAGCCCCCAAGGTCTGGGCATCGACAGCCTGTTCAGTGAACCAGGACTGCTTTTGTCCAATTGCCATGGTAAGTGATTTTTCATCTTTCCTTCTCCTCTCTCCTTGGTTTCTGATGCAGTTCTAGGCAGTTGTCCCATCGAGAGGCAGGACAGTGCATTGCATATCATGAATACCAGTTCCTGTGCCACTGGAGGTGACAGTGGCCCTTGGTTAAACCACCACAGTGATAGGAGCCTTGTGCTACATAGGAACCTCCCAGAGTATAGCAGAGTCTTGATTTCATTCTACATTTTGCCAGTAGATAGTGCTGAAAGAAGTCACCCTGAAAGGCCCTGGAGGTACATCCCTCTAAAGAATAGTGCTGCCTTGGAAACTGCTGAGCTCTCTTATCTCTCACAGTCATGTGACAGTTTGCTGATCACTGAGCATCCTGATTCATAAACAGTTTCCAGCCATGACATCACTGAAAAGAACTAATGATTTTTTATGGGTTTGGGTTTGTTTGGTTGGTTGGTTGGTTTTGGTTTTGTTGTTTTTGGGTTTTTTTTGGTTTTTTGTGGTTTTGGTTTTGGTGTTGGTTTTGGTTTTTGGCTTTTTGTTTGTGTTTTTTTGTTTGCTTTTTTTTTTTTCGTTGGTTGGTCTGGTTTTGAGTTTTTTTGTTGGGGGGTTTTGTGGTTTTGTTTTGTTTTTGGTTTTTTTTTTTTTTTTTTTTTTTGTTTTTTTTTTTTTTTTGGTTGGTTGGTCTGGTTTTGAGTTTTTTTGTTGGGTGGTTTTGTGGTTTTGTTTTGTTTTTGGTTTTTTTTTTTTTTGTTTTGGTTTTGTTTTGAAATACAAACAAGACATTGGCAGAAGTGGGAAGAAAACCAAGCCTAACCCAACCAACCAAGAAAATCTTCTCAATCCTTGAAGTATCAGTTTACTTTTGATCCAGTCAGATATTTCTTCTTTCTCTAAGAATTGATTTTTGTCCTACGTGGAAGGACATAAGCTTGACCCTTGAGTCACATTCAGTTTGATAAAATTCTAACACATTTCACTCAGTGGGATTTTGAGCCTGTATGAGTATGTTGCATTTTTATGCAAATGTATTAAAAGTTTTGGGGACTAGAATAAGAGTGAGTAAGCACTGAAAATTGAATCTGGTCATGAGGAGGTGATAAAAGTTTACTGCAATTGAGTTAGCAGACTGAACCTTTATTTATCAGGTTATTAGGGGTGCTTGGGACTGAGATTTTGTATACATTCTTGGTAATCTTTTTTCAGAATTAAGTATCTAAGTCCCATGTATCTGAAGAGATACCAATTCTGATTTCTCTTTTTTAACAGAGTAATATATAGTGGTATTTTGTAGACAGAGGATGGAATTACGAGCATTTCTAGTAGGTTTTGTGTGTTCATGTGTATCTCAGTTTTCTATGGTAATCTCTTTTTCTACATCTCTCCAGACCCTGAGCTTCAGGGCAGGTACTGGGGTGATGAAGTCCCCCCCACTGTAGAGGAAGATCACATTTGAATCCACCCTGAACGTGTGTAAGTCCATGGAACCCAGTGAGATGCATCCCAGAGTCCTGAGGGAACTGGCTGTTATAGTTGCTAAACCACTCATTTTAAAAATTGTGGCAGTCACTGAAGTTGTAAATAAGCCTGTCTCTTTAAAGGGGAAGTGTAGATGGCTTACACTGAAAAACTACATTTAAAAGGTATTTTCTAGTGCCTTCAAAATAATGGGTAAATAAATGCACTGATATAGATGATACCTTTGGGGGGAAAAATAAAAAAAAGGAGGATGCACTTACCACATGTCTTTTATCTACTTAAAGCAGTGATTCTATACTCTCTCTTTCTTTATCCCCACTACCCTCCAACATGGAAGGAATCTTTTTAATGAGTTATACTTTGAAAATGGTGTCTCAGAAAAAAAAGATTCTCTCTATGTGTCTGTATCATGACAACCCAGATTTGCAGACAGATTTCTATCTGTGTACATGCTGCAATACACTGATTTCAGCTAAGAACTTGAACAAATCTTTTGTTGTGATCTATTTAGGAAAAGCATTAATATAATAACTTGTCTCTAACATCAACTTTCAATCAAGAGTAGTTGCTTGGACTATTTTCTGTAACCTACAAAGCCATACTTTTATCAAACATTATTCACTTTTCCCTCTCTTTCCTTTTAAATGTCAGTGCTAGAAACCAACGAAAACATCTTTAATAAATATACACATCATTAAATAGAAATTGAGAAATTTATTATTTAAATTTGGAATTAAAGCTCAAAATCAATTTTAATTACAATATTTCTGTTGCATACTTTTCCATTTGTTTGCTTTATTTAGATGTGTGCCTAATGTAGAATTTAAATAATAATTTAAAAAAAAAAGGGGAAATTACTTTGTACATCTTAGAAATCTTGCCTGGTTGATCTTTTCATAAATTGTGTTGATAAAGGAATATTATCATTATTCATGTTCTGGTAAGACTCAGTGATTTTTAAAATTGAGTAACCATGGAAACACAACTGGGTAACATAAGGAAGAAAGTGCAGGGGTAAATTTACAGTTAGTCTTTTAAGAAAAAGTTATTTCTGTTTTTACAGTATAATGGAGCTCAGTTTTTTTATCTAATCTCTTACCTGTTCATATGTTCAGGTATATTATATATATGCATGCACATATTGAACATATTGAATCAAAATAAAATTAATATATACTTTTTAACATCATCTCTAGTGTTTGGGGGGGGAGTTTGTTTGGATTTTTTTTTTGTTTGGTTAGGTTTTTTGGTTTTCTTTTTTTTGTTTTGTTTTGTTTTGACTTCTCTACATTTTGGTGGATTTTTTTATTGGTTTTTGTTTGTTCTTTTTGCTTGTTTGTTTTTTGTTTTTTTTTCCTTTTGGTTGGTTTTATATTTTTTTAATTCAGTAAATTCAGTAAATTCTAAAGAACTCACTAACTTCTCTCCCTTCATTTTTGTTTCATGGATTTTTTTTTCTTTCCTAAATGAGAGTTAGAGTAATCTTCCTAAGTTATAAGTTAATTTTAAAAGGCAAAATTCTAAAGCATTGTGGTAGAATACTCTAGTAGTCAAGGCATTAGAAGGATCACAGATGGATTATTGGACCAAAGTGTAATAAAAATGTTACAAATGTAAGGTAAAGTCAGTTTCTTGTTACTGTATGAAGCATATGTTGTTTTTAATGTGATAAATCACAGAACTCGTAGGAGTTTGCGTAGTATTTGGCACACATTCTGGTGTCTGTCTTTTATATTGCTTGTGAATGTGGATTAAATATGTATTTGCTTTATTAGAAAATATTCCCCAGGTATTTCTGGACTATGCTTTCATCTAATGACCTGCTGGTTAATGTCATCTCTTCGGTATGTCACTGTGAACCTCAACCTGCTATTTTTCCTTAGCATTTTTAATCCACATGAGGATATGCATCTTTTTATGATAGAAAATGTGTTGAGTTCTGTAGCGTTAATAGCAGCAATTTTTAAAATTATACTTTCTTTCTCTCAAGATCTAAAAACCTTCAGATATTTTAATCAAAAAGGTCAAGGATCTTTTTTACTTTAAACTTTTGAAATTTGTAGTTTGTGTCTTTTTTGGGATAAGGGTACTTATCTTTCTGACTAAAATCAGCATTTCTTGGCAAAAAGGTACCTCTTTTCCTGATTTTTTTTTTTTGCCCACATTTCCTGCACTCATCGTCCACTATCATGTAGAGGAAGTTGAGTGGGAAGCTAAGTCCCAAAACGTATTCTCTTTGTTCTGATGCAACCTCTAAAATGCATCAGATGTCAAGCTATGCCCACTGTGAGCAACTCATGAGGAAATTGCCTCAACATTTTGATCACAGTCAGCCTTTTATTATGAAAGTAACTGGCATAGTAAGACACCTTTAGAAGTGTGAAAACAAGCAACACAATGAAGTAAAAAATGATGAAATTGAGCACAGCACTGGCACAGTACAGCTGCTGTCCCTGGCAGTGACTGCGGCCTTCAACAATAGTCTATGACTGCCAGGAAAGCCCCGCTCACTATGGGGGAGTAATTTCTGTTGGTTAATGTTCATTTTAATATCAATGAAGAGTTCAAGCCAGAATCCCATCTGTGAAAAACTCTGAACTTTGGTAGTTGTGTGTACATGAAATGGTTGTATGAAGCCGCTTTATTTTTAAGATTTACGTAAAGGTACACTTTACCTTGTCTGGCTTCATAAGTGATTTTCTATGTATTCTGAATCAATGTTGGAGACAGAGCTTTGCAATCAAAAGAATATATTCAGCACTGCAAGGAAGGCAAAAAAAAAAAAAAAAGCGTTAAGGGAACATGGAAATCAGTTGTACTGTAGAAGGTAAAATTGCTTTTTCCTTCCCTGGAGTTTATATGGTAGAGGAGCCTCCTTATTTTCAGTGGAATTTTCAGTGCGCGGTATGCTAATTCAAAAGCACAAGTACTGTCTTCATTTCCCATCATTTTCTTAGTAGAGTTTGTACGCTGAAACTTCCACCTGCAACACTTACTTCCACCTGCATCTTGCTGAAGGATGAATTCAAGTCCATCAGATGTCTCATATCAGTCTTCTGAAGTTCTGCAACCCAGAGTCAAGAGACTCAGTAATGTTTTGCCTGTCAC
This sequence comes from Chloropsis cyanopogon, assembly GCA_013400585.1. NCBI lineage: Eukaryota > Metazoa > Chordata > Aves > Passeriformes > Irenidae > Chloropsis > Chloropsis cyanopogon. The sequence goes on from WEZZ01031268.1 coordinate 20,407, forward strand.
TTACAAGCTGGCTCACCTGCTTTACAGTATCCAAGGGAGGCACATATACAGATAAAGTCTAGATGCAGCCTGCTGGCTTAAAACAAATAAATGTCCTCATTTGGACTTGGTAGTTACCATGGACTCATTATCCATTGCCTGCCACCTCTCATGGTCGTTTATAGCTGTGTGAGAAGGTGTGGAACGCTACACAATTTGAAGTCCTTTCATCCCTGGCATGCTTATAGGACTAAACTGTGAATCTATGGAATATCAAGCAATTGATATTTGTGATATCAGCATTTCAGTGTTGCAGGAATTCCAAAGTTAAATTTGATGAGTGTCAAGCCCTTGAAGGAGCTAGAATCTTTCTTGTTTTATTTTAGTCTTCTAATAAGCTTGGAGAGGTGAGGACCAAAAAACTGCTCGTTAACAACAGCTTTAAACTCTTTATAAAGATGGTTCTTGAAAAAAGCCACCTTAATGTCTTTTCTCTGGTCCTGTGCTCAGCCTTCAAGGGTCCTTTTGGGTTTACAGGTTGATGGTTTTTGGCTTCTCCCAGCCCACAATCAGTACAGCTGTACAATCACTGTCGTGAGGTTTTTACTGAGCGGACTGTGATGTTCACGATGGGAATCTCCATCTCTTCAGTTCTGGGACCTGTTTGGGTTTATTTTCATGTGTTTCCTTGCCCAGGCTGCTGCCTTCTGGCAGCTTTCAGCTCAGGGCACAGTTTGTGGGCCTTTACCAGGAGTGACAGAAATTGTTACTGGGCTACTCTTTATTTTAGAAGTGGTTTTGTATAGAGTCAGCCACATTGATTTCAGTGAGGATGAATCTACATCTTCAAGGAAAACATCTGTCCCAATGCTTCAGAGAGTCAGGTTTATATTTCCAAGACATTTTGGATTATTTGTTCCAGGTACTATGTTCTGTTTTACCATTCCCTTCAAATATGAGATCTTTACTCTGAAAATAGCTGAGTGGTTTTAATTTATGGCAGCAGCTTATTTTCCTGCTGAATCTGAGTATATGAGCTGCCTGTAAGCACTCTTTGCAGCCTAAGAAACATGAAATAGAAGATGGGAACTGTGAGGAATACTGAAATCCTTCTGAAAGGTTCATGGCAAGTGGGAGCAGCAATGCGTGGGTTGCTGACAGGACATGGATTTAGGTATGAGCAAAGGAGGAACTGAGGTCAGTGATACAGGTACAGGATGAAAGAGGGTGGATAGCAATTCAGTGCTGCTAAAACAATGAAGGGAATGAGTACTTGGGGATGGCTGAGGTACAGGCTGTTGTTACTGAATCAGGATTTGATGTGTGTGTGTGCGTGTAGGGAATTTGCAATAGCACTGACAAGCAGAAGTTCTCATGCTGTTTCGAGATGTGTGGAACTGGGAAGAGCAGTAAATAAAAGCTGTAGCTTCAGATGCAGCAAAGCACAGCCTGCCTGTCTCTTCATGCCACATGAGCTTCCATCTTTATTTAAGATCCACAGGTTTTTCTTTATTGCTTAATCTTATGGTAGCTCTAATTAATAGCAATAATACAGGATGGCAAAGAGTCAGGTAAGCAATAGGAGATGAGTGGCATTTCTCACAACTTAATGGTGAGCAGTGTGTCAGTGGGGTCTCTTGTGGAGAAGACACATATGTGCATATTAGAGTGCATTAAAATTTTACTTTTCAACCTTAAGTTATTGTACATACACAGTGGTAGACAAGATGAGCAGAGATAAAAATGCCGTGAGGTAGATTAACCCTTCTCTTAGAATAATTTTATCTTCTGTAAAGAAAAAATGTCATGCGTTGGGGTCAGTCTTTTAGGGAGTAGGTACAATGTATGAATTTTTGAGGAGTTCTTGAAATAGTATTTTTATTTTCCTTAAGTATAGTATAGTGAAATTGTTGTCCTGGATCAGAAAGAATTATTCTCCTTAACCCTTAAAACTGTTGGTGTGAGTTGCATTTTTGAGTCTCAAGAGACAAGTAGAACAGGATATACTGTCCTAAAATACATAATTGATTGTAGCATTGTGCAAAGAAGAAACGGGTATGTAAAAACTCTGTCCTTTATATACTAACTGATGACTTAAAGTTGATTTTTAAGTCAGAGTGCTTATCTTCTTTGAACCATGTTTTTTCCCCAGTTTTCCAGTGCTTATGTAGCTCCTACAATTTACCTGTAAAGAGGAAGCTTTGGTTTGAAGTTTTGTTTCAAAATGGTAATAATACTGAGAGAAATCTGAGAATGTGAGAGATTCTTAGAATCTTTTAAGTTAGCTTTAGTTCTACACAGAGCAGCAGCAGCACTTTCCTCAGTCTCAGTTTTGAAGGGCAAATTAATATGAAGAAACGTTCTTCTGAAAGTAGTCTGTTATTCTCTCAGCAGAGAAAAATTATATTTTGCCTCTTAAAATCTGGACACATTTTTTAAATTGTTATTTATTTCTTTTTCCATTCAAGGGAGGTAGGTAGGAAAGTTTATCAGTATCCCAGAGTGGGTTTGAGAGTGCTGTGGCATATCTCAGTCCAATCTTACCCTCGGAAGTAACAGCTTCAAAACATGACAGTGGCAACTTTCAGTTGCTGCACTGCACTGCAGTATCAGCTCCTTTCCAAGCAACAGCTGATCACTGCACCCTGCTCACTGCGTGGTGGAAAAATCCATGTGCTTGTGTAGGTGGAAACATGTGTCAGCCTATTGTGCCACTATCCAATTCTAATAGTAATAGATGAGGCTTTGCTGTTCATTTATTAGTAAGTGCTGAGTTATGGAGAAATATTAAGAATCAATGATGAATCAAATGCAAGACCTGAGTTTCCTAGAAAACTGTCTTTTAGTTTGCTTACTGCTTATTCATACTGAGGTTTTTCCTGTATTCATATATTTCAATGTATTAACTGCTCTTTGGCTCCCCATGTTGGAACAAATTTTTTTTACTTCTTAACTTGTGAAATGCTTGAATTGTCAATCCCAGAACTGTTTCACTCAGTGGTTACAGAATGCATCATTTAGAGTTATTTTTAAATGCTTAATGTCAAAACCTTTAAATCCTCCTCTCTGATTTAGCAAGTGAACAGGTTTGATATGAGAGGAAGGGTTTGAAGGTGGCTGCCAAAGATCAGTGTCTATGAACTGTTCTTAAGCAATTATTTCTACTGTTGATTGAGTTGACTTATGTTTTGTCATGAATATGAGTTGGGGTGTTGGGTTTCCATTTGGCTTATGCATAGTAAAACTGGCAGAATGTATTTGCATCTATTTTGGATACTGCCAGGCTTCAGTTACCCACCTATACATGCATTTTTTCAGTAAGTCTTTTATTGCAAAAGAAGTGGATTGTATGACTCTGTTTATATACCTAGTGGTACAGCTGAGGGCACATAATGAAAACAGAATGTTCTGTAGGTCTTGATGATAGTGCCAGTCTTCAGAAAATACTTGGAAAAGTGTAGAGGAAGGATGATATTACAGATGATGAAGAGAGTTGGGATTTGAAATAGTTTCATCCTGTCATAGTTACTGTGTGAGACCAGACAAGTCTGTCAATCCATTTGTAAAGTGGTACAAACTATAGTTACCTTGTAGAGATTTAGTAAAAATAAACTAATCACATTGGAAAGGAGTTTTGGGAGATTTGAACTAAAAATACTATAATTTACTGTGTTGCATAAGATTTAGAGTGTAGGAATGTTTATTGCAGTACACTGCACTCACTGGCAAGACAGCATTTTGGGGTATTTATATGCATTCTTTTTTTATTTGTTCTACTTACATTTTCTTCATCCTTACTCTGTGCAGTTCAAAAATCTTTTAACATACCCTTTTATTCAGTTAATTTTTTTCCTCCAGTTGTTAGACCTCACTTTTTCCTGCTGACCTTCCTGGATCAACATTCCCTTTCTTGGAGATGATGTGGCTGACAGCTGTGAATGAATTTTATGAATTATCTCCTTCTGTCCCTAGCTCCTCTTCTATCCCTCTTCTGCCTGAAGCTGTACCGTTATGAAAGAAATTTGAGGCTGTGCAAAATTATCATTAACACCTTTTTCTTTTTAAAATGTATTTTTCGTTAATATGAAAAGCCTTATCTAGCTCAATAGATTTTTTTTTTCAGAAATTATTTGCTGAGTTCATGTCTATGTATTCTTAAGTATTTATTTTGAAATCTGAAGGTACTATGAAGTTTTTCCTAGAATCTGCTTTGGAGGTTGTATTGATCTCTAATTGTGGATTTGGTGAAAGATTTGTAGAATTTCCTGTGCACAGGTGATGTTTGTTTCCTCTTGGTATTTTTTTCCTATGGATTTTTGTCTTTATCAGGGATTATTTGTCAATTTTTGTTTAGCAGTATTTTCATGTAGAAAGTCATAGCAGTTTCTTTTCTTTGTCATAACCTATGCTTTCTGAGTTTATTTCTTCTTCTTTATAATTTTTTTGATTTTTTAATACTAAATTATCTTTGGTTTTAAAGTGTTTAATATCCTTCCTCTTTCCAGTTCTGTATGAACACTTTTGGAGCATATATTGAATATATGCACCTAATTTAGAAACTGTATGTTCCATGAAATAAACAGTGATCACAAAGTTTATTAAACCTAGAGAACTGTATATTCCATTTGATCCACAAATATAATAAGATACAACTAGAAAATGGTAAAAAGATCCTTTGTTTGCAATAGAAAACAATTTTTTATTTTTTGATAGCATGGAGATGCTGAGAGTACTAAGCACTTAGTCTCAGATCAAAACAAGTGATAAATTGGAGGTAAGTTTTTCAGTCAGTAAGATGAAGATCAATGAAGATAAATGCTAACTACTAAAATTTAGAAATGAGGAATCAAATGTTTATGTAAAAAATAGGAAATCAATGTGTAGGCATCAGTAGTGTATAAATATATCTGGGTGTTAGAATAACCACAAATTGAAATTAATTAATGATGTGATTCTTCTTCATAAAAAAGAGCAAATAGCCCTGGGACATGCAGACAGGAATGTCATTTGCAGCACATGGGAGTTGCTACTGAGATTTTCTTTCATTGAGTAGAATATCACAGAAGCATTTTGCATGGTCTTGGGCATTAGGCTTAAAGAAAGAAACAGATGAATTGGATGGCCTCCAGAGGAGACAAACAATAATCAGCAGCACATATTAGAAGGACAAAAGAACATTTCTTCGTCTCAGTAGAAAGGTTGAGAGGTATATATGTCAATATTACTGCAAAAAAACTTTATCTTCTAATGTAGGAAAGATTAGCATGAGTAACGATGGTTCTGTTCCCCAAATGATAACAAATTGAACAAAAATAATCAGCATCCTCTATAACACTAGGAATCTGGGACAAGAAAACTCTTTATGTGATAGCTAAATACTAGGAAAAACTCTAGGGCATCTCTGTCCTTGGAGACTTAAAATAGGTGAGGTAAATCTGTATTAAGAATATTCAAAGGGTGTGGTGCCCTTCCCCAGAGTAAGGGGGATGCTTAAGTGAGTTGTTTGACCCTGTCTGGAGGCCAGGTAGGCAGTAAAGACACTCTATCACTATCCTCCACAACTGGACAAAGGAAAGAAAGTGTAAAAAAAGGCTTATGGGTTCATCTAAAGACAAGGAGAGTTGTCACTCATCAGTTACTGTCACAGACAAAACAGACTCAGCTTGGGGAATTTAATTGAATTTTTGCCAGTGAAAATCAGAGCAGTAATAAGAATAATAAGAAGTAACACAAATCTTGAAAACATCTTCTCCCCCCACATCCCTCCCTCCTTCTTGGGCTTAGACTTTCCTCTCCCAGCAGCACAGGGAGGTGGGGAGTGGGGGTTCTGGTCAGTTCATCACAAGTTGTTTTTACTGTTGTTCAGAGAGAGGAGCTCTTCCCCTGCTCCAGCACAAATCCATCTCATGGGAGACAGTTCCCCACTAAATTTTCCAGTGTGAGTCATTCCCACAGGCTATGGTTCTTCATGAACTGCTCCAGAGTGGGTACATTTTCATAGGTGCAGTCCTTCAAGGACAGGTTACTCCAGCATGAATCACCCACAAGGTCACAAATCCTACCAGAAAACCTGCTCTAGTGTGGGCTCCTCTCTCCACACCTCTGTAGGTCCCTGACAGGAGCCTGCTCTCCAGTGCGGGCTTCCATTGGGGTCATATCCTCCTGTCGAGCATCCACTTGCTCTGGCATGCGTCTTCTCCACGGGCTGCAGGCGGATCTCTGCATCCCTGGGGACCTCCACGGGCTGCAGCAGCACAGCTGCTTCACCATGGTCTGCAGAGGAATCCCTGCCTGGAGCACCTCAGCTCCCTCCTCTACTGACCTTGGTGTCTGCAGAGTTGTTCATCTCACATATTCTCACCCTGCTCTTCTCTGGCTGCAATTACAAAAGCACAAAAACTTTATTTTTACCTTCTTAAATGTGTTATCACAGAGGTGTTACCATCATTCCTGACTGGACCAGCCTTGGCCAGCAGTGGGTCCATTCTGAAGCTGGCTGGCATTGGCTCTGCTGGACATGGAGGAAGCTTCCTGCAGCTTCTCACAGAAGCCACTGCTGTAGCCCCCCTGCTACCAAAACCTGGCTACACAAGCCAAATAAAATGAGATCATTATCTACAGCTTTAATTTTTTAATGATTTTTATCTTTTCTTGCCTATTTAAGCCAATATGTGTTTCTGAGATGTGATAATGTAAGCTTTGAAAATATTTTAATGATTTTATAAGACAATGTTTTTATGAAGATATATTAAGTTTCACACACACATATTTTAAAATACATAAATATGCATGTACACACATGCATTACAATGTGTAAATATATATTAAGAAGTCTTCATTATATATAGATATGTGTATGTGTGTGTGTGAGTGTGCATTTGAGTTTTATAAGCAAGAGATGCTGGAAAAATAAGCCAGTTCCTGGATACAAAACCATCTCTTCAAAACTGAAATAAAACACTACATGTTGAAAAAAGTTGCTCTGTTTAATTTAATTATGTTAATTTAATATCCAGTTTGAGAAACAATGGAAAGGGTTTTTTTTTACCTATGGGACAGTAGAAGCTGCTAGCAAGGCTGGAGGTATTCAAGTTGTTAGCTCTGTGGGATGAGAAGAGATAATTATTACCTGTGGAACATGGAGAACTTATCTAGGCAGAGGATGTGAGTGTTATAATAATGTGTCATTGTTAGATCCATGATTTTTAGTATCTGGAAAAGCTATAAGTTTTAATCCCAAAGCTTATCTTTTCAAATTATTTTGTATGTCTCTGTTGAGAACAAGGTTGAATAATCAGAAATGTAAGAAATGTTTTGTGAAAACTGTTCTTCCATTAAGTGGATGTCTTGTCTTTTACTGTTCCATATGTGAATCCTGCTGGTACGGGAAAGTCTCTTCACTTTACCCTACATAATTTTATACCAGTGTTGTTATAAAATTGCACAGGATCCATGTGTTTGATGGCTCTGTTATATGAGGTGTTTATGCCAGTTGTGAAAGGGCACATTTTCTATTTTTCATTCTGGTGAAGATGTGTTTACTGCAGCATATGTTGCTGCCAATTTTGATGATAAGTATGCTAGGGTGGAGGGTTGTTTTAAAATTAGGCAGATGAGAGGAGGTTTGGGTTACCAATTTGTTCTTCAGTTACACTGAACCTTTTGCACTGAGGTAATTCTTTCAGTTTTTGAAAATTAGACCATGGGTTCTTAGGTACACAATCTTTAAATCAAGTTTTGTTGTTACTGAAAGTACTAATGCATTGTGATTATTCCAGCAGTTTAGTAACAGAAGCGGTTTAAGCCTTCTCATCTTCTCAAAGAATGTTTTTTACCATAGTAAATATTAGCTTTTGCATGTATTTTAATACAGCAAAAATAAAACCAATCCTAGCCTAAAGATATATTTATTATAAAGTAAATTTCTAAGTGTTTATTTCAAAATGTAGCTATAATCTGTTGCAGAAGGTAGTCCATGCATTGATTAGGAACCTTTAGTCTTAGGATCATAGAAGTTTTGATTATTTGCTCTTCTAGTCATAATAAATGAAAAAGACATTCTGGCTAAGTGGCAGAAGGATATTGCTTTCAAAATAGTATAAGTCACTATAATCTTAATAGGAGAAAGTCACTATACAAATATGATTGGTCTTGTAATAGCTTTCTGTATGAACATTGGAAAATGATAGTCAGTTCTGAGAGTAGGAGTGTAGCTGTGTTGCCAGCAGCATGTCTGGAAACGAAGGATGGAGAGAGAGGGAGGGAAGGTAGCTCTGTATGCTCCACTGCAAGGACAAGAGTACCACTGTCAGCTGTAAATGCTGCACAGCTCTGCTTCAGCCAAAGGGGCCTGTTGGATTTCCTAATGGAATACTGCTTTCAGACAAAAGAAGGACTTTGTGTCCTAACCCAGTGTTAGTAGCTATCACTGCATATAAAAAGTGGTCTCTGCTTTATCTGGACAGGATTGGCCTTTTTGAAAACCTTGAAGTGAGCAAACAACCACCTGTGATATTTTCTACAGAAATTCGAACTGAGTCATTTATATTGCCATAACTCAAAGGAAAGGTTATATAACACAGGCTGTATTTAAGTATAAGATTAAGAAGCTTAGGTAAGCATGTAGGCTTTTTTGTTATTTTAAACTAATTTGCTATAATGTTTTGTCTGATTTGGCAAAAAAAAAATGCTTCTAGATTCACTTGCTGACTGGTTTTAAAAAGGCTACTTGTCTATCTCATGACTACCAAGTGTTTGCACTTAAGTCTTTGTGGTAATACGTGCTTTGATAGACAAGTTGAAGTAAATGTGTCTGCAGCCTTGTAAAATGTTACAGCTCTCAGGCATTAAAAGGCTTCTTCTGGAAGTTACTGTTCATGCATCAGCACTGCTGGTGCAGAACACAGACCCATCACACCAGCGCTGTATTTCAGCTGTGCCAGCAACTTCTTTAGCATTTTAGTTTAAAACATCAAACAAAAGGCAGGCTTGCATTTAAGGTATGTTGTGGTCTGGAAGGGTGGGTGTGTCCACAGACATTCTGAGTTTACTGTGGCCAGTGTACCTGCTGGCAGAGAAGACTGGGTGCAATCTTGTACTTCCCAGGAACATTTCTGAGTGTTTTAGTGCATAAAAACTGGTTAAAGGGCAAGTAAGGCAGTTACTTGTCTGCACAGCCATATGCAATTTAACTGTGATGCTAAGCACATTTTAAAGACAAGCTTAAGTATGACATCCACGCTACTTCTGCACTCATGTAGGCTGTTGAATTATGGGTATTGTAACCAATAGTTCATACTCCAAAACATCTTGTTGGAATTATACAGACATTTAGGGTACGGGCAGGGAATTTCAGGGAAAAACTGTCCCACTAACATGTTAATCAACCATTTGAGGAGGTCTGCCTATACTACAGAATGGCCTGCTGAGAGTAGGTATTTCACCATCTTTGTCCTAGGTACAGTTGGGTGAGTAGAAGCAACACTGGCAGTGCAGCTGAGCAGCAGCCAGATGTACCTCTGCAATGAAAATAAACCCTAAGAATTACATATTTGAAAAACACAAAATGGAGAGAGAGGAGCAGAGCCCTGAAATGCTAACACAGAGAGTGAAAATAGGACTGCATTGCTTACCAATTAACAGTTTTGGTGGACGTTTATTCTGCAGTCATGTGATTACAACTCTTCCATGAGTTTCCATTTCTGAGACCTGATTTTTAGGCATTGTGTTTATTTATAGTATTGTGCATAAACATTGCAAAAGGTTTCAGATTTTATACATAGTGATGGTGAGTTTGTGTTTTTGCCCATTGTAGGTATACATGAGACAAATCTGTGTGTAATTCACATACTGTGCATATGACAGCTACACTCCTGATTGTGAAATTTATGAAAGTGCAGGAAGAATGCCTGACTTAGCCTGTGTTGTACCATGACTCACAGGAGCCTTCCCATTTGCCTTAGTGAATGTCTGTAGGGAGAGGATGCTGGCTGCATCTTCTGAATTACAGAGCCAAGTATTGGAAGAGAAGTTCTTTTCTAGAGCTGCCCATGCCTGTGAGTCTTTAGAGACAGCTGTTTAAAAAGCAAAACAAAACAAAAAATACTGGCAGCATAAAGTGTAAGGACTCAGAAAGGAAATTGCCTAGTGTTCAGTTTGATAATAAGCACCATCAATTTTGGATGTTCACAGGATTATGTTCTGTGTCTCTACAATTAGAAAGAAAATAAGAAAAAGCATCAGAGAACATTAGCATAATTGTCATAGTGCAAAGACTTTGCATGCAGTCTATTAGTATTTTCCTATCTGTTAATTAGCAAAGGAACAATTTCTACAAGATTTCTTAGATAAGTGCTGCATTTCAAAACCTATATTTGCAGAAATAAGACCAGAGGCTCTCCAGCTTATGAAAGGAAACAAACTCCTTGAATTTTCTGTCAAAAAATTGTGTGAAAGAAGTTATTAGTGAAAGATAAATTGATTTGAAAGATACAAAAAGAGACAACTGGAATGATGATCATCTTAGAAACATAAAATTGTAGAATCATTTAGTTCGGAGATGAACTGTAAGATCATCGAGTGTAACCATGAACCTACCAGTGCCAAGTTCACCACTAAACCATGTCCTTAAGCCCCACATCAGCATGTCTGTTGAATACTTCCAGGAATGCTGACTCAACCACTTGTTCCAGTGCTTGACAATTATTTCAGTGAAGAAATTTTTACCAATATCCAATCTTCACACATTCCCAGCAAACTTGAGGCAATTTCTTCTTGTCCTATTTCTTCTGACTTGGGAAAAGATGCCAACCCCTGGCTACAACCTCTTTTCAGTTAGCTGTAGAGTGATAAGGTCTCCCCTGAACTTCATTTTGTCCAAGCTGAACAAGACCAACTCCCTCAGCTGCTCCTTATGACTTGTGCTCCCGACCCTTCACCAGCTCTGTTTCTTTCTGTGGACACACTCCAGCACCTCAAAGTCTTGTACTGAGGGGCCCAGAACTGAACCCAGCACTCAAGGTGTGGCTTCACCATGGCATGTAAAAGGGGACAATCACTGCCCTGGTCCTGCTGGTTACACTGGTTCTGATACAGGCCAGGATGCCCTTGGCTTATCTGACCACCTAGGCACACGCTGGCTCATGTCCAACTGATGTCAACCAGCATCCCCAGATCCTTTTCTGCCAGGCAGCTTTCCAGCCACTCTGCTCTCAGCCTGCAGCATTCCATGGGGTTGTCATGACCCAAGCGCAGGATCTGGCACTTGGCCTTGTTGAACCTCATCCAGTCATTCTTGGCATTGATCCAGTCTTTCCAGGTCCCTCTGCAGAGCCTTCCTACCCCACAGCAGATCAATGTTCCTGCCCATCTTGGTGTCATCTGTGAAATGACTGAGGGAGCATTTGATGCCCTTGTTCATATCGTGATACACATGAGATACGAAGGCCTCTCAAATCTTCTGCTTAAACTAATTTTGAGTACTCATTCAGCTGGTATGAGTACTGATAAAAGTATAACCACAGCAGCAGGCAGCTTGGCTTCCACCAGGCACAAAAATATTTACCTGAACCTAAAAGCTTTGAAGCTTGAACTGGACTTCCCCTTAGCTGTCACACTATATTTCTGAGTTTGTTAGTATCAACACTGCCTGTTTCTGTCTACAGGAGCTTTAATGAGTCAGGGACTGTTATAGCTGGATGCTGGAGTGTCCAAAATAAATGAAGAGACAGACAGTACTGATCTGAAAATATACTCCCCAATGGGCCATTTTCTAATCTGTGAACTGGGGCTGTGTTTTAGGCCTGTCTGAAAGATACCTATTGGTACTATAACACTGTCACATGTTATGCATCTTTGGCTACACTCCCTCTATCTGCACAAATGGAGATCAGTATAGGGGTGTATTTTGATAAGGGTTTTTTTGTGTGGGTTTTTTTTTTTTCTGTTTGTTTGTTTGTTTTGGGTTTGGTTTTGGGTTGGTTTTTTTTTGTTTTGTTTTTTGTGGGGGTTTTTTTGTTTGTTTTTTGGTTTTTTTTTGTTTTTTTTTTTTGGGCTGTCATTTAGTTGATGTCTGAAATATTTTTATTTACATTACAAAACCAAACATTACAATACATTTGGGAGAGAGAGATAGCAAATATAGAGAGATGTCAGCATGCATTGTTGGCTTGAACACCGCAGCACAGTGTCATTAAATCTCATTCTGGTTGGGGATGATTCCCATTCAGCTGTTGTGCAGTGCATCAGAATGAGTTCAGTGTCTGTCCACATCTGTGCAGATATTCAAATTGCCAAAAAGAATGAAAGAAAAGGAAGGCGAAGGAGGAGGAGGGAAATATGCCTAAGGTTACAGGCTGAGTTACCGGTGCAGCTCCTGTGTTAGTTTAGTCCTTTTTCAGGGATGCCACTTTGCCTTCTACTGCCTTTTAACTCTTGTTACCTTTACACAAAACTCAGTCATGGGATACCCTTAGGGGTGGTTAGCTCTTTGATTGCTGTATTCTGTTATACAACTGTTTTGCACTCACTGTTTTCTAGTACCTCTAGGTTTTGTATTGCTGTATGGGATTTACTTTGTAAGACAAAATTACTCGTAAATCAGCCTTACAGCTGTATTCAGTTTTATTTTTCTAGTTTTAATATCCTTATGTTGCCCAGGTTTGTTTACTGCTTAATACAATTTTCTTGAATAATTTTGACAGTATCATCCAAAAATTATCATAACTTTTTGTGTTTTTTTGTTTGTTTGTTTTTAATCATTCAGGTAGTATATTTTTCCTGGAGAAAGTTCTTAAAAAATCATATTTAAAGACAAATAGTTGCTCTTTTCAAGTATGCCAAGTATAGACTGTGTTGCTATGTGCATGTTTATTACATAGATAATACAGTGATGATCTAGTAAATCCTAGTAAATCTAATCAAATAAATGTAATAATTTACTGTGTGCTTTCTTCTGAACAGTAAAATTCTTGAATTCATAATGGAAAATGTATGCATATGAATACATGCATATCCCTCTAAAATCATACTTCAGCTCAAACTCAGATATTAAATTTTATTCCTGAATAATAGGATTTATTTTGTAATGCCATATTTCTAGTGCCCAGTCTTGGACTCAAATCTTTTTGCGCTGTGCAAAAAGAACAAAAAGCAAGAACTCCTGCCCCAGAGATCTGACAGTCTCAGATCTGAGCAGTGTGGCAAGAAGAGTTGAAGGAGGCAGGGTGGTGTTACAGCACATTCTCATCTTACCCTCTCTTGTTGGGTACTTTGCTGAAAGAAGGAAAAGTATCTCTTACTAGAGTAACTGATACACTTGGAAAAGTCCTCTAGAATTTCACACACATGGCAGGTCTGAAACAGATTCTAGATACATCCTGAAATAATTTGTTCATGACTTGACTAATTAATCAGATGATTTGAGAGGCAACTGTAGGTATTTCTGTTGAGCACTGTTTTACATTAGCAAAAGCAAGAAAGGGCATTCTAGCAAGACAGTTTTAAGCCTATGTTTCAAGGAGCACAATCAAGTTTTGGAAGGAAAGCTCCTGACAGCTGAGAATCAGCAAGGTTTATGTTTGAATCTTTGAGGTTGTTGAAGGCATGTAAAACAGTCAGAGTTCCTATTTCAATTTGAAAAGTTGGTCTCACCTTCACTTTGAGGTGCCTGATATTTGCAAAATAGTATGTGAAAAGTTACAGTAGCCCTCTAGAATGTTTAGAAGTGCTTTAATAGGATATTTAGGAGATACTTTGTTCTGAGACAGACAGCATGTGGCCTCCTCTGTGCTTTCTGAAGCCAGTAGAATTGTTTCTGCCTGAATAAGTTGAGATTGGATTACCTTGAGGGAACAAGGTGCAGAAAAATTCATACGGTTTGATTATGATATATACTTTTCTCTCTCTTCATTTCTGGTTTCTATAATTTATTTAATCTCTGGATTTTTGAGTTTTGCTTGTGTGGGTATTTTTCTGGTTGTTGTTTGGTTTTTGTGTCTTGTTTTGTTGGTTTTTTTTGATTGTTTTGGATTTTTTTATTATTGTGGGGTCTTTTTTGCCATTTCATTTTACTAAATTATTTTATTGAGTGTTGCTAGAATATTGTATGTAGTTTCATGTCCATGTCGACCCTTTACCTTTGTTTTTTTTACCACCTCAAATTGTCATAGAAGCAGAGAAGTCAAATCTTTTTGCCAGTCTGAATGGCTGCCAGAGCTGCTTCCCAGGTGCTCTAGGAGTCTTGGTGCCTGGAAGAAGCAGTGTAAGTGTCCGTGTTGCTGGCCAAAGGTTGGTTGCCTATAAGAAGAGCTGGCCAAATATACAGGTAGGTGATTCAGGAGCAGAATCAGCTGTGTCTTAGTACAACATGTATTTGCTGAGGAGGCAAACAGTCTTCTTGGAGGTCTGGCTGCCCTTCGTCCTTACTGAGCCAGAAACCTTAGGAGCTCTGCTCCATATCAGTACTTTTGGCAGCCTTGTGCAGGAAAAGGAATCACTGGACAGACAGACCAGCTGCCAGAGATGCTGGTGGAAATAGTCCTGGTACTGGCCTTAGACTTTAAAATATAAATAGATGATTTATTTGGAAAATTTTGCTTATATTGGACCATTATTTGCTGGGAAAATGCTTACACAAAACATTATTGGACATTTCCAGTTAGAATAAGGCATCAAAAAAGTAATTACCATCTCTCTTTAGAATATGGAGAACTTCCCATTGTGCAGTGCGGCACTTGGAGAGGAAAATAATGAAGATTTGATATTAATGTTTTCTTTTTGTGCAACCATTTCTCTTTGTTTCATGATCACTCTAAATTCTTTTATTTCTCTTATGCTTCTTCTTGTATGTACAGTGGAGATACAATTTTATGCTAAGAATGAAGGAATGGATCCTTGTTTTATCTTATTTTCATTTGAGCAGTCAGTAGAGCACCTCTGTGAGGTGCATATACACTTTGTCTTTTCCCCCTTTTTTTTGTATTTTTTTTCTTTTTTCTTTTTTTGGTGGTTTTTTGTTTGGTTTTGGTTTTGATTTTGGTTTTGGTTTTGGTTTTTGGGTTTTTTTACAGATGCAGAGTTTATGTAAATCATTAGTTACAACACAAAGTGATTTAATGTGTTTTCAGTTTCCAAAGGTCCTATTCTTGCCTTGAGTATAGGAAAATTACTTATTTATAAAACTGAGAATTCCAAATGTAAGTATAGGTAGGAAAGTAGGTTTTATATCTTACAGGACTCTAGGATCTTTGCGGGTTTCCATTTTTTGGTAGGAATTCCATAATTGTTTAAATGTTGAAATATTAGGATTTTTTAATAACTTCAGGAAGGTTTCAGGGTTTTGTATTGATCTTTTGAAAGTTAAAAAACCCTCAGCATTAAATATTTTCTGAAGAGCAAGACATAACTGTTATCTGACATGCTGATTCAAGTCAATAAGACTTTATGGTAGCAGAACTACTTTTTTCTGATATTTTCATATAATATCTATGTAATGAATAATCAGCAATCATAGAATCATAGAATTGTTAAGGTTGGAAAAGACTTTTAGGATCATCAAGTCTAACCAACAACCCAGCACCACCACAATGTTCACCATGTCCTCAAGTTCCGGTCAGTAATTTGGAAAAAAATTGACCTAGTTATTTTATATTTGGAGTTGAAATTTTTTGAATTTCTAATGGAGTGAGTGAAACAGGTAGTCTTTTGACATTAGTAAGACATACTAAGCCAGTAAGACTCAAATATTTCTTCTAATCAACTAATTAAATGACATTTTATTAAACTAATTATACTGTTTTTAGATAACAGAAAAAAAGAGAAAAGTTTCTTAGGAGTGTTCCACATGTCTCAATGAAATCCATTGACGTGTTTTAAGTCTGACTATGAGTGTTCACATACTACAAGTCACATAGTCCTATGTATTCCATAAATAGAATGAATATTTTTAAAGGGTACATGTGTGGATTTGGAAGAAAAACTGAGCTGTCACTAATGGAAAATTTATGCTGGCAACTGTGATAAAGTATCACATTGAACAGGATTTGTGGGGAGGTTGTTTTGTTATTTTGACTTAGAGATTGTGTGACGATGAGAACCATTGAAGCATATTGCACTGATTAAATGTAGTATTTGTCTCAAATGTCACAAAACATATGGAACACCAGGAACATTCATCACTGTTTGAAGGGACCATCTAAAGCCTTGATAGCCTGGTCCAGCAATAGTGCCAGTACAATAGTGAATGTAAAGAAGATCTGGTAGCATGAAAACAAGTGAAATAATGTTAGAAGCAAGAGAGTTAGACTGCTACAAAATTACAGGGCCCTCTTCCTCCTGCATATCCTCCTCCTCCTCTTCTGAAGGAAGAATTAGGACTGTGGTTAGGAAAAGCCGTACCAGAGCTATTAGCCTTACCCTGGCATAAGCAGACATTGAATTTGCATATATATTTGGGATTTAAAAAAAAACCAAACAAACTCTGTATTCAAAAGGGGATGGCCACAAAATTTATTTCACTTGAACATGTGAATTTTGCTAAATCAGATGTGGTTTTTTCCTCAGTAAATGATAACAGCAATCAGTCTAATTTTTGTGGAGAAGGGAAACACTGTTATGACAACTTGATTTTTAAAATATCTGTAAGATAGTGTTGAGGGAGAGGAGATAGTAGCTTCCTGGAATCAGTCCACTGATCTAAATAGGTTATTCACTCACTTGCAAGGCCTATTTTAAATGCATTTTAGGTAGAATGGAAATTGGGAATTGTCAAATGTTTGAAGTCCTTTAAAGAGTCAGTTTCTTTAAAGTGTCCTTATTCCTCTTCCTTCTAGTATCCCATGTTGAAGCTTTGTGTGATGTAAAGGCAAACCTAATTTACCATTCTGGGAGACAGACCTAGACTTACTGTTTAATGTAAAAATAACTTCTATCAAAAAGAGAAAAAAGTATGAGAAAAATCTCACTGTTACAAGACACTATATGAACAATTTAAAAAATAATTAACTAGCAGATTTCAATGCTTAATCATGTTGTGTTTCTCAGAGCTATCTGACACAAATGCCATATGGTCTGGAACATCCCTTTGGTCACTTGGGGTCAGCTGTACTGGCTGTTTCCCCTCCCAGCTTCTTGTGCACCCCCATCCTACTTGCTGGCAGGGCAAATAGGGGGAAGGAGGCAAGCCTGGGAAGCAGAAAAGGCCCTGATGCTACCTATGCCCTCCTCAGCAATTACTAAATCATCCCTGTGTTATCAGCATTGTTCATCACAAATCTAAAACACGGCCCTGTACCAGCAACTATGATGAAATTTCAAGTGACCCAGCCAAAGTCAGTATGGCTTTTACCTAATCTCTAAGAGATTAAAACTTCCATGCAGGAGCACCCTTCAACAGAAATATATCACTTTAATAATTCCCCTAGTGCTATTTTGTTTGTGATATTCAGTTGCAATTGATTTCTTTTTATTCTATGAGACAATGCTACTTTATCTTTTTGTGGTGAAGTTTTTATTGAAAACAAACTATTGAGACTAAGTAGTCTTATTTTTAGTATAAACAAAGAAGAAAAAATGCATTTTGATTACTGAAACATCAGGGATAAAAGGAAACAAACTTATTGCGTGTCAGTTGCATAACGAACATAAATAAGTAGTAAGAATACCTGTAGCTTTAAGATATGTAATTCAGGTAGAAACCAAGCACTTTTATAAGTTAAAACTATGTTTTGATCAAGAATAAGACATACCTGCCTATTTTGGTTTCCCCGTATTATATAGGTGTAGCACAAAACTTTCTATATTCACTTAATAAGTGTTCTAAATTTAAATTACAATTCAAAGATGCTTCATAAAAAGAGAAAAGTGCACTTTGAATTAAAACAATTTCTAAAGCCAGTGCATTTGTTGACTTCATTCTAACATGCAATTTAACAAAAAAATATTGCGCATAGGTGATGGGTGCCTCTTAAATTTTCCCACAGAGAAGCCAGTTTTCTCCCTTTTTCCAGAAATATATCTTTAAATTTTTCTGTATCTGGAACTAGCTAATGTTTTTTGAGTTATGGAGGAGTAGAAGCCAGAAAATAGTGTTTTACATAATTATTAAACAATTTAGGAAAAAAAAACCCCACCGATTACATCTGTGTTAGATATGTATGACATTATTTGAAGATCTATACATAGTTCTTGAATATTTACAGATTCAAAATATTGTTCTGGTTTATGTAGCATGACTTGTTGTCATCTACACTTTGAATAAGTCAAAGCACCGAGTGATAGGATTATTTTGAGCTTTATAATCAAGTCCTGTCTATACACTGAACCTGTTGCAAAATAGGCTGGCATATGAAATTTAAACATGGTGAGTATTCCATGCTGTCTTCAGTTAAACTAAAGTGAACTAAATTACCTGAACATAGAAATTTTTGGACTAATGGAATAAGAGTGTCTGTAGGAGAAGCTATTATAGGTTGTTTTCCCTGGGTAGATAAGCTCGGAGCCAGTAGAGGAGCTGGGTTGAATCTGGGTCATCTGACTCCTGCTTGTATAGCCAGTTCTCCCCACTAAAAGCCTCATCTTGTGGAATTATGTAGTGATGTTTTCTACATTTGCACTGTGTTGTTAAAGATTATTATGGGATATCTGTTGTTATGATTTTATAGTGTCCTACTGAGACATCTACTCAGTGAATAAGTTGCAGTTTCTAAAAAACAAATTGGTGTCCCACTGTTGTTTTGTGCTTTTAGTAATACATGTTCTATATTTTCATTGTTTGACATAGGCAAAGAACTTTTTTTTTTTTTTTCTTTTTTTTTCCTAGCATCTTTATTATCTTCTGGACTAAAATAAATCATTTGCATGTTTCCTTTTTGAAAGCTGGGTAGCAATCCTATTTTGTGGAAGTTCAGGACTGAGCAGATGATGTAGACTTCAGGAGACAAAATACACTTGTGAAATCTGTAGCTAGGTCATGTAGATCTTGTTACAGACAGTTGCCAGATAAATTAAAAAAAAAAAAAGAAAGTAATGTAAAATTCACAATTCAATCTTAGTGGATACCAATTTCAAGGTAGAGGAAAAGATTCTGGTAGCTAAATAAGAAACCTACATTACAATTCCTTGACTTTTTTGTATATTTTTGGGGGAAAAAATAGGTGTCTTGGATGAGGTCTAAAGGAAGCTGATAACTACCTGCCTACCCTGCCTGGTACTGTCTGCAAGAAGCCTGTAGGAAATGATAAACACAGCTGGCTTGTCTGAAACTCCTATTCTCCCTGGAGATCAAGCTCCTTTTCCATATTATCACAGTATGTTCAGGATGGCACATTCCTCCATTTGCCATCTGCAACCTGATAGGTACAACAGAACTTCTGCAACCCTGATCAATTCTTATTGTTGCTCTTAACTGGAAGGAGATATGTGTGTATGTTAGTGTGAGGTGGTGAGTGGTACCTACATTTTCTGTCTTGGAGATTATGGCTTTTCCATGTGAGCTTCTTTCTCACCTTGAGGGGGTTCAGTTGCAGCTCTGGGGATGGAGGCTGGCACCTGGGTGTCGTGTGTGCTGTGGTGGGCAGTGCCAGCACCTGTGCAGCTCTGCAAAGGCAGTTGTTCCTCTGCACAGCCAGGAACTGCCAAGTTAAGGAGCAAAGAGGGGTGAGAAGCATCATGAGTCAGTGTCTGCTGATCAAGGTTTTCAACTGGGGCTGTTGCAGGTCTGGCTTCAATTCCTATTCTAGCAGCTACAGTTTAGGTGTAGTCTGTGAAGGAATTAAATTAAGGATAGAAACATTCTGACTGAAGCAGTGGTAGAAAAAAAAGGAGGAAACTCTAGGTGTCCATAGGTTATGGGATAATGATAGAGTAAAAATGCTGCATGCCCAGAGACCACTACACTGAAAAATAAGATTCTGGGCCATATAGATAGAGCCTTTAGACATGTACATTTGGACATCAAAATCCTGACCTACTGTGTAGTTTAAATGCATCCTTGTATCAAACCTTTTTTTTTTTTTTTTCCCCCGATTGTATAATACATACAGAAACTTTCCCTAATGACTAGTTAGTTCTGCCAAAATCATCTAAACCTCTTCCTTGGTCACTCAGGATTATTGAATTTAGACAGACTTCTAGAAATTCTGGACTTTAGTTACCAATTATTGGGTTTTTTCCAAATTTTTCCAGAAGGACTGGGTATTGCAGATAAAAGGAAAAAAAAAAAAAAAGAACACCGATTGTTCCTTAAGCTCTCTTCTGAGTCACTGTAAGCTTTGTGTGACAAAGTTTTCACTTCTATATGATATATGAAAGACAAAGGCTTTGTTCTTTTGAGCTTACTGCAACCAATCTGTTAAACTACACAGATACTCATATTAATTTTAACAGGAAAAAAGAATATTTTTAAAACCACAGTTAGCAACAAGAGAGAAAAAATGTTAAGAAAGAGTGTATATAGTTGCATAACTCTGCTATGAAACAGCAGTTGTATCTGGGAGTCCATAAGGTGGTTTTAACATCTACAAATATAACATTTTTTTTGGACAGTAGGCAACTTTCCTTCCTTATATGCCTTGATAATTGATTGTATATCGCTATATATATTTATTAATTACAGTTTTTTGAGCTTATAAACGCTGTTGTGTTGTGATAACTTGTTATAAACCTGAATTTATGCATTAAAATAATATATTCTGGCTTAATATTAAGATACAATTAAACAATTTCATTACTGTGTCCTGAGAGATACTTAGGGGTTTTAAAGCATTGTCTCTTTTTTGGACTATGTTATCATCTGGGATAGGATTTATTATGAAAAACTATATAAAAGTTTTTGTTTAGTTAATATACTGAAAATAAACTTGACTATTGAGAGGCAATGTTAAGAACTATAAGACCAACAATGGTCTTAGACTCATTGCGTAGGCTGGAAGAAACTCTATATGCCATCTTTTCCAGCTACTTGTACAAAGCCAATGCAGTTAGATCAGATACTTCAGAGCCATGTCCAGAATCTGAATATCTCCCAGCTTGGAGATCCTCCATGGAGATCTCTGGGTCATGTTCCACCCTTTGATAATCTTTTCCTTCTTGTATCTAATTGGAGCTTCCCAAGTCCATTGGCTCTTGCTCTGCACACTTTGTTTTCTGTACCCTCCAACTCGGTAGTTGCAGACTCCCAAGGCTTCCCTTGGCCAGGCTGAACAGATGCAGCTCCCAACCTCTTCTCTGTGGTCCTGTGTTCCATCTCCATGATCAGCTTGGTGACTCCCAGCAGATTCATTTCAGTGCATCTATTTCTTTGTTGTACCTGGAAGCCCAAAACTGGGCTCAGCACACCAGACGGAGTCTCACAAATGGTAAATAGGCTGGAAGGATCATTTCCTTATCTCTGATGGCTATACTCATAGCCCAGGAGGCTGCTGGCCTTCTTTGCTCCAAGGGTACACTGCTGACTCATGTTCATTTTTTTGTCCAGCAGGACCCCACATGTTTGTATTCAAAGTTGCTTTCTAGGCAGTCAGCCCTTCATCTGTTATATTGTATGGAATTATTGCTGCCTAGGTAAAGATATCTGTCCAGGAATTGTAGAATTGTTCGGGTTGGAAGACACCTTCAAAAGCATTGTAATCCAGTCCCTGTGCCATGAGCAGGGACATTTTCAACTACATCAGGTTTTCAGAGCCCCATCCAAGCTGACCTTAAAGGCTTCCAGGGATGGGGCATGTACCAGCTCTTAGGGCAACTTATTTCAGTCTTTCACTGTCCTCACCATAAAATATTTCTTCCTAATATCTAGTCTGAATCTACCATCCTTTAGTTTGAAACCATTAACCCTTGTCCTGTTGACAACAGGCCCTACAAAGGTGCCCATCTTTCTTATAAGCCTCCTTTAAGTGTTGAAAAGCCACAGTAAGATCTCCCCAGAGCCTTCTCTTCTGAAGAGGCTGAACTGTCCCAATTCTCTCAGCTTGTCTTCATAGGAGAGGTGTTGCAGCCCTCCTATTGTTTTTGTGACCCTCCTGTGGACTCCAGCAAGTCCATGTTTTTCTTGTACTGAGGACTCCAGCAGTGGATGCAGCACTCCAGGAAAGCTGTTGTGAGAGCAGAGTAGAGGGGCAGAATCACCTCCCTCGACCTGCTGGCCACATTTCTTTTGATGCAGTCCAGGGTAGGATTGGCTCTCTTGGGCTGCAAGTGCACATTGCCAGGTCATGTCCAGCTTTTCATCCACCAGCACTACCAAGTCCTTCTCAGCAGGGCTGCTCTCAATTCCTCCTTCTTCTAGCCTGTATTGATACCAGAGGCTGCCCTGACCCAGGTGCAGCACCTTGTCCTTGGCCTTGTTGAAATTAATGAGATTCGTTTGGGTCCACTTCTCCAGCTTGTGGAGCAGCATGTGATATTTCAAAGTAATGCTGCTGACAGATAAACCTGTTTGTACCTTAAAAACTCACCAGCACTAACTTGTTTTGTATGTAGTAAATGATAGCGCAGAGAGTATTCTCTGGACATTGTTTGCAAAGAAAATGATGTTAATTGCCTATTTGTGCTTTTCTGTCTATTGCACTCATTAAAGCTACAATATTCAATAGTTAGCAAATTAGTAGCATCTTTTCAGAATCTTATTTTGAGGATAGGTTCATGGTGACAGTTTTCTGGTCCCAGTGGCAGTAGTTTTCCGGAAAAAGTAATGTTTTTGGGCTCAGAAAACAACAACTTGGAATTAAAATCACTTGAAAACTTTACAACATTTGGTTGACAGAATTAGGGTAGTTCTCAAATACCTGTGTTCCCTAACTGCTTGTTTTGTTTGAAAAGAAAAGAAAATAAAAAGACATTTTATTATCTTAGACTTACAAAGAAAATAGACATTTTTCATGACAGGCTTTTTGAAAGAATGCTGTTTAGATCAAGTGTGATCAAAAATAATTTTACTTTGGTTGGTTATTGACTTAGATGACAGAGGTTTGTTTTTGTCTCCTCTTAGTAAACTGAAGCAGTTGAAAACCACATTGCATTTCACTTTAAATAATCTCCTTTCTTAAGTAACCTGAGAAGCTTAGAATTACCTTCTTCATCACAGGTTTTTACATATGGTGTCCTAGGTGCCCATTTCTAGTACTACAGATGGTATTCATATAGCAATGCAGAAGATGACTGACGTATTTTGTAATATGCACATTAAATAGTAAAAAAAATAGAAATTTTTATTGGAACATCTCTGTTCAAATCAGGAGATAAATTCTAAAACAGTGGAATTACTAAGATATGAATTGAGATATATTTCAATGCAGGCTGATAAAGTGATGCTATGGAGTTGCATTGCACATTAGAGTCTTCTTTAAGAAATACAGAAATACAGCTGAGCTGGAAAGTTGCTACATGAAACCTTTTTATATGATTCTAGTTTCAGTTTTAAAATATGCCAGTCAAATGTTTGTAAAATTTATATTTTATTTCCTACTATGAAGTAAATTTTCATAGCCCTATTGGCTTACACTATTTGTCTGCTGGTAAATCTTTCAGTGTGGGAAAGACTAGGGTCACTCACTGAATTTTACATAGGTCAGCCCCTGTACAATAGTGATACAATTCTAAATATATTTGGCCAGCAAAGCTGGGAATAAGGAGATCATTGTTTACTGCCTGGTACTATGGGGAAGACAAGGAGAACACTGAGAAAGGTTGGCTCTCCTCAGATCTTTTGTGTGCATTGCATGGTTGGAAAACAAATTATTTCTCTGCATGGGTGTGGATTTTCATCAATTTAGCTGTTTATTGACATGTTTTCCATGGGTTTTGGTGTTTTTCGTAATTGTGGACCAAAAATGCTACATCACTGTTCACTGCAGGATGAACAACTTGTGTGATCATAGCTTTGATTATTCGGTAAATTCATTGAATGACTCCCTAGCCCTGCTGAGCCTTGTTTTGCAGAATGTTCCTTGGGTCAGTTCTGCTGCAGGCTTCAAGCACACAGCCTGTATGTGCAGTACATGAAGGCAATTGCAGGGGACAATATTTTAAGACACTGTGATTTTTGTTATCTCAGTATTTAATGTAGTAGCACCTTCATAAAGAAGGGGCCCTTACTGTTTTCACAAGCTTGTAACCTTTTAAAATGTTTTGCTTTATTATTGAAAATATTAGCTGATCTTTTTTCTTAAGGTTTTCTGGGTTAACATATAGTTAATTCTTGAATTGTTTAAAAATTTTTTTTTTATTTCCTTTCCCAGTGAAAGAAAGTGTGTGCTTGTTCTGCATGTGTGTGTGCCTGCAGGTTTGTGTGCTAAAAAGAGGAGCAAAATGTGTGGTGTCTTACAAACTGATATGGGATATGGCTTTTCTGGATTAAAAAAAAAAAAAAAAAATTGTTTCAAGTTAATAGTCACTCCTGGGGATTCTTGGCAAATACTAACAATACTTTAGGCTGTAGCTTCCCACAAAAATCAGTGTTTCCTTCATGAATTTCTTATCTCAATTTGAAAATTATGTAGTTGAGCAGAGCAGGCATAATTGTTTCTCTCCTCTTAGCTGAGGTTGGTGCAACTACTCATATACCTCACAGTTTTCATTATTTCTGTGCTGATCCATAGGAGAGCTTCACATTGAGATATTTCAGTGTGAAAATAGCTTTATTTTGCAGACAGGGCCTAACCACGATCAGTATTTTTTTCTTAGTATTCTGCTTATGCCAGGGAAACTTTTTGTGAACAATTTTAGTTTCCGGATGACAGGACTAGCACATCTTTATTAATCCTTCTTGCAGAACAATAGAAGAATGATGTTTACAAAATGTTGACTCATTTAAATCTTTTCATGTGTTTGAGACTTGTTTTGTTCTACTGGCTACATTCTGAACTTGTGAGAAAACAAAAATAACTATTCCCCATGATAAGGGAAGTGGCATCTGCTGCTTGTCCGAGTAGGCCAGATTTGGGAAACACAGCATAAACCAAAGTATTAGCAGAAGGGAGAAATCTCCATTCTTCAGTTTCATTTACCATGACAAGACTTGGAATTGGAAGATGAATCAAACATGTTTTAATGTTTCTGTCATTAGGCTAAGGAAAGTTATCAATTTCTTCTTATAGAAGGTAGAAGAGAAAATTAATATAAAAGTAATACAAAGGTTAAAGAAAAAATCAATTTCCTGTTGATTTAAGACCTTTGCAGCACTTAGAGGCATTCAGGAGATAGGTCCAAAGGAAGAATGGTATTTTTTGGATACACATGTAAACCAACCTTTCTTTTCAATAAATACCACAAGAAATACAATCAGGAAATGCTAGAAGAGCACGCGTTTGCAATCTTTTGTGTAGATTTAAAATAAAATAATTTTTCCTGTTGAGGCTTTCCTTGGATTTCAAATGATTAAACTTTAACTCTTTCACAACCTGAGTCACACTCAAATGGAGAATGGGTTTTCAAGTCTGTGATAACATTTTGCTTCACTTTTTTCTTCAAAGAAAGAAAGGTGAAAGAAAGACCCAGCTTTTTAAAATTCTCCAACTGCCTGAATTTTTCAGTATTTTTGTGTTTTGCCTAGTCAGTCTTCACCAATTGGAAGTCTACAGTGGTAATCCCATTGTCATGCATATATCCAGGTTGCAAAGAATGTAAGCAAGATCCTATTGCATCTCATCACGTAGGCTCAGGTGAGGATGAGGTGGGAAAAATTTGATTGTTGTTTTGATTAGGAGTTCAAGAGAATGAATAGTTTCCTAATTTTCTTCCTCCCCCCCTAGACATTAAATAGTTAAAATTAGATAGGTTATCTTTTAATTCTGTCGCTTTGATAATGTCTTCTTATGAATATTGGAACAGTTATCTTGAAGTATTATTCTCTGCACTTCTGTAAAAATTACCGTCTACTGCATTAGAGCATACTTATGAGGAAACTAGGAAAGATTTAACACAAGAGGTCTATGGTAATAGATAAAATTAGAGAACTGCATAATGCATGTGATAAATAGCAACTTTCTGCTGTAAAAATACTCATGTAAAATTCACATATTCTTCTCAGAGCAACGATATTCTTATTCCTAGTGCAGTAACTAGAAATATCTTCCATTGAGATGATATTTTGAAATATGATTTCCTTATACCACAGTAATTTCCTGATTACAGGCTGGGATTCTTTTCTCCTCTCAGAAACATTGTGAAGTAGCAATCTGCTGAAGTCTCAGTGGTACCTTTATAAAACAGTAAAGCTGAGGACCAGCCTCTTATCCCATTTCTGTCCCCAAAGCTTACCCATTATTCCTAATGCCTTGAAAAATACATTCTTTCTTCTCTGGCAGTGTGAGTTAATGGAATGACCTTCATCTAAAAAGGGGCAAAAAAAAAGTCAAGGTAATTGCATGGTGCATAATCTGTATTCAAGCTGAGGTAGTCAACGGTGCTGCCTGAGAAGTGTTTCCCTTCCTGTGGCCTGGGACAATGTCCCCTTCCTCCCTGGTGAAAGATATGGGGATGTGTTGATATTAGTTAATACTCTGCTCACAACCTGCAACTCAGATGTTCTCATGGTATCACGAGTGGTAATTTAGAGAATATATCCATACTGAAAATCTTAATTTGAAACCATATATCATGTTTTGCTACATATCTTATGTTTTTAACAGTATTCTGTATTTAACGGTATTCTCATTTCCTGAATCATCTTCATAGGTCTATGATTATCTGTTTTTCAGACATAGCAACCTCCATGGTTCCATCAAAGGGAAATCTGCTGCAGAAGTACCTTTGTGTTTTGGGGATATTATTTTCTTCATATATCTTCTCTACCAAAAAACAACATTGATATAGTGTATTGATTTACTATAGGGAATATTTGCATAATAACTTTAATAACCAAATGAAAGTGATCCTCAGTACTAAACAGGTATAATGTTAATAGTTTTAGTCAGTGCATTTTTCACTTTTGTATTAGATCTTGAGTCTTCATCTCTAGAATAGGATTATGTCTTTGCTAAAACAAATAGCGTGTTGCAAGTTGCTTTTATTGAACTCTGTTTTGATTTTAATGAACTGAAACGTAATTAGAAGTGCTTGTTGTATTATGCCAAAAAAGTACCAATCATGAATTGAAGACTGACATTGGAGTGGACAGTTTGTGATTATAACTGTATGTCAAGATCTTCATTAGGATGCACATTAACTAAGCATAATTGACTGTAAGGCAGCTGGACAGTGGTAAAATATTTAGTAATGAACCCCTTCATTGCAGTATTTTCTGCCTCAAGGAGAACAATAAAAGTGTCCATATTTTCTTTTTAATACCCTTTAGTAAATGCTGCCATATTAGCAAGCAAAATTATATGATCACATGAGGGCTTCATTTTCTCTGCTTCTCCAGTCTTCTAGGGCTATTAATTCCAATACTGAAAATTTATGAAGGAAATAGAGCAAAGAGTTCACTGTAGAAGAGATTTCTTGTGCTTGTTTCACTTATAATCAGAATTTCAAAGCAAACAAAAATAATAGCTGATTTCATTCCATTAAAAGGAGAATTCAAATAGCAATTTTCAATTTGTTACAAGTAACAGTGCATCTTTTCAGGAAATAACTGCTATCCATCTTAAGAAAGGCTTCATTTGGTCAGCATTTTTAAAAAAAATATTAAATCAAGGAAAATATCTCATACATTTTTTTTCATTATTTTTGTAGATATTCTGAAAGTAAGTGGTCTCACACTGATGTTTCTGAGATTTCTGATGGTTTCTAGCCACCAAACTGGATTCATTTTTTCTTAGCAAATGTATGAATCTACCTTTTTGGGATGAGGTACTTAAAATATAAAATAACATCTTAAATTTATGGTGTGTAATCTAGCAGCTGTTTTAGATGTATCTTCAAAATAATGTATTTTTGGGATCTGAATTTGTATGAACTTTTCATCACATCATATCTGTAGAATATCATGGACTAGAAGCAACAGATTTATGATTATTGGCTTTTTGGATTATGTAAGATTTGAACCTCTCAACAGCAAAGGAACGAAGATCTCAATTTTCTTTAGGAATCATAATTGCATAATTGCACATAAAAAGTCTGTCACAACAAATGAGAAACAATGTAATACTGTTGTTTTCATTATCACCAATTTGTACCATAATCTCCCTTATGCACTTTCATTATAAAGTGTTAACAGTTTAATATACTAGAGAATAGGAATGGCTGTAGTCACATAAAGTATTTGTTGTTATTGCCCCTCTAGTTCTTTTTATATAGATCTGTTGAGGCCTTTACTTCACACAGGCTTGTAATATTCCAGTGTTAAATACAGAACAAGCAAATTTCACTTGGTGAAGTGATTTCAGGACACATAATTCAGTTTTACTGTGATACAGTTATACTGTGATATTTGAGTGGCTTTTGTTGGATTTGAAAACTTCATCTATTTTAAAATTTGATGGGCAAAATTTATTCCTTTAGATGCAGACAACTGTTATCAGTAATTTATTTATTATTATGTGAGTAGTGTTCTATGGCTTCAGAAAAAAAGATTACTTCCTTTAATTTAGATTTTTGAGAACAGATATAGCTCCTAAAAAGATTTTTCCTGGTATTTCATATAGCTTGATGTAATTAGTTCTATTTAGTAGAGATATTATGAAAAAAACCCCAAAAGTTGTTGGTTTTCTTCTTGCTTTATTATTTTTTAAATTCAGAAGATTCAGCTCAGATGTACCATCTGTTGGGTATTTTCTACCTTTATTTTTTTTAGTTAATTTTTTCCCCTAACCTTTAATATTTTCTGATTTAGGGTTTTGTTTTTGGTTTTGTATTTTCAGTAAAAAAAGCCAGATACATTATCTCCAGTTCATGAGTTAGCAGCAAAAGATCCCAAAATAGTCTTAATTTTTTTTTGTTGTTTTTTGGTTTTTTTTCTTTTTTTGTTCCTTTGTTGACAATCAGTACAGTCTTTCTGAAGCATGCAGCAGCATTTTGTGAGAACCTTCACACTCAGCTATCCTCTCTTTCAGCACATTATTACTGTCATTATTTCATTAACATGAATAGTCAGATCTGGAAGAATTGAAACTAGCTTTCTTAACCTGTAGAAATGATGGTTAAATATATATACATATATATATATATTAGATTCTGTATTGTCATATATAATGCCTTTTTTTTAATAGTATATTGTGACATTTAGGTATTGAGTTCTCAGAAAATGTTTTTGTTGTAACAAATTTCTATTTTTTTAAATAGTAGCTTTTTATCTCTGGCTTGCATTAGACAACTGAGTCAGCAGTTGCCTGAGACAACTTTGTAGGAATGGAAAAGGTTTTATTTCTTGGCATTTTTTCTGGTAAATGTCCTCACTGCTTGCATGGAAGTCAGAGGAGATGACTTCTCCTATCCCCAAGGAAGCTTATGAAGGATTATGTAAATTTCTTCTTCTGTTTCTATCAATTCTTCCCTGTGAAGGGCTGGTGTGATACATTTCCCATCACTGCTTCAGTGCAAGGACTCTCCACAGGAGGCACAGACAGCACCAAATTCTGTGATAGGACTATTCAATCCGTGTTGCATCCATCCAAACCCGCAGCACAAGCTGAGTCATGTGACTCAAAAAGAGTACCAGCATTTGAAAAAGAAAGAATATAGTAGTAGTTACACTAGCACTTCAATTTCCATAGCTCCCAAATAAACAGTTCCTTAAAATACAATGTTTGCTTGTGCTCTTGTCAGAGTGGTACCCTTCAAAACACTGTATGACCTTGTCTTGAAGAGAGAACCAATATATGAGAGTTTGTATCAAAGGAGCAACCTGATTTCTACTCATATATTGTTTGAATAACTAAAGGAGGGTGTAAAAACCCCACGTATCTGTGCCATGGAGAAAAAAGTGGGCTTTTCAACTTCTATCTCCTACTAATCTCATGAGTAGCTGCCCTGATTCCATCCATGAAAGGCTGGCCTTTTTTTCAGGTAGACATGTTCTATCTATACGAATTAATTAATGAGCCCCAGAATACAAACAAATTACCCATTGAAACAGGAATTTCCAGAAATAACTTGTATCATGACATGAATGCTATAGGACTCTTGAGTCTGTCAATTGTCCAGTGTTTATATGCTTTGTTCACTATTATTCTTTTTTTCTGATTATATTTTTCATGTACCAATATTATGATAATCTCTTTAAACAGTTGATTCTCAATGACCTAATTTTTAAACTGCTGAGCATTCACTGCTCATACTGAAGAAAATCTGGTTAAGAAAATGTCTTTTTTGCAGCTCAGTAGGGTGAGGATGTTTGTGGTTTTGTATGTATATCTGACTGTCCCTTGTAAACTCTCCCTTAAACGTTGTTACTGAGATTGGGTCCATAATGTTGTATTTTCTTCTTTTCTTGTAAGAAGCAGGGTAGTTGTGCTTCTGTTCTGAAAAGTATAACATCATTTTTGGGGAGAAAAAATACCAACTTTTCAAATTGTTGATTGATAATTTAATTAGTACTGACTAATTTTCATAGAATAATTTCTCTTGGAAGATACTATTAAGTTCATTGAGTCCAACTGTTAACCCAGAACAGCCAAACCCACCACTGAAACATGTTCCTAAGTGCCACACCTACAGATCTTTTAAATCCCTCCAGGGATGGTCACTCCACCACTTCCCTGGGCAGCCTTCTTCCTGCAACTTTATTGCTTCCCACCTGAAAAATAATAGTTAATAATCCAGGGGCTATACTGGGATAGGAAACTTGCACTCCACATCACAAAACCAGACCCCAGGAACTCAGCAGATCTCCCTAAGAAATGGGTCTAGGCTTCATATTGAACCTTCTGCTCCCTTTGGAAGGTGTCTCCTATCACAATGACCCATCATCCTTTTTCTCCATGGATGTAGTTTTGATGCAGGGCATAGCCTACCTTAACCCTGGTGACACTTTCAAACTCAGTGGACCATCACCCTCATTACTGCTCAGTTCCACCTGCAGAGCCTCCTACCTATGATGCCGGGACAGCAGGGTAGTACACAGGAGATGCACCTGCTGCACCAGGTACTGGCCCTCATTGCCCCATCCCTTAGGTCTGCGGGGGACCGCAGTTTGGGGGGATGGATGGGATCCCCGCTAGCGCAGGAATCGGTGTCCCCGCAGCCAAAACCCGTCACTCCCCGGAGCCGGGATTGAGAGGGGTGGAAAGTCCCGTGCGTTCTTCCCTTCTTTCAGTCTGCAGCTACAGCCAGGAACAAAAGAATGGACCCTCAGCCGGGATAAGCAAATGCAGGTTTATTAAATCCTACGAGCCTCTCCAGCTGAGAGCCCCGAGTGAGATTTGTCAGGGGTTTTTCAGGGGTTTTTCCCCTCCCAGGGAGGAGTTAACAGACAACCAATGGACAGGACATCAAATTGATACATTAAAGAGTGAAAGAACAAAGGGCTAATAAGAATACAATGCAGGAGGGCTTTCTGTATACAGACCAATAACTTTACAGAATTAATAGAAATTACTAAAAAGAACAAGGCAGGCAAATATGAATGACAGGGGAAAAAGGTTGGGCCCTGCCAGCCCTCATTAGGGAGGAGGAAAAGACAGGGAACTTGGGGAATATTCATAAACAGCAGGGGGAATACAGAACGAACCATTTGTCATATTAACTAAACAATCAGAAACTAAAAACAGATCCCAACATAGGTTACTGAGTTCAGGCTGCTGGAGAGAGGACAGGGAACCCTCCCTGTCCTGCATCCTGTCTGCATGTTGAGCCTGTTCCAGGGAAGGCAGTGTGTGACTCCTGTGGCATCTCTGTACTCCAGTACTATCTTTCTCAAACTCCCTGATACTCCTCAACCTGCTCACCTCCTGCTTGAGCTGTGGCACAAAGGGGAGGTGTTCCTCTGTCCAGGCAGGGGCAGTGCCAATCCCACTCCTGTGCTCCTGCAGCTGGCCTGATTCTGGCCTAAGAGCAGGGCACACCCTGCAGCCTGGCACTGGCACTGGGCTGGCAGCACGTTCCCCCTGGAGCTCTGGGCAGCTGCAGAGTCATCCTGGGAGCAGAGCTTAGAGAGGCCATGGCTCTCTGCTGGGTGGACACCATTGCTCCCTGGTTGAGCTGCCAGGGATTCATTGGTTTTTCTTTAATTATTATTTTCTGGGAATTATTTATTACGGTGAAGAATTGAAATAAACACTATTGAAATGCTGCCTTCTTTGTTGTTGTAGAATTTGTGGAACACATTTTTAAGAATATGTGAAAGGCATCTATCTGTAGTTTTGTATTTGCATTACATTTGCATATTTTAATAATGCGTTCCATATGAACACGTATTTGCAGTTTTATGTTAGTATCATGATGTGGACTTCAGAAAACAAAACCTGTTCTGTTAATAGGGGGTTTAAGATGACATTCTTGTGTCTTGTTGGAACGGAGTGTGGGAGGTAATACTTACTGCTATTAAATTTATCTGGCAATGTAGATAATGCCTATATTAAAGGTCACTTTTTTGTAAAGCCATAGGGCAGTAGCTCTTGGGAGAAAAGTACACTTCTTTTTTTTTCTGGTAATTGTGGCACAATTTATTGAGAAACTCTTGCACTTTTCTGTCCAGTTGGTTCATAGACTATAAATCTTTCTTATGAGAATTACAGCTCTTTTCAAAATAGCCAATACAGTCAGTAAACACTGATTAGTGTTAAGACATTATAGCATTATATAGAAAATTCTCTTCTCAACCTGTGTTTCTAGGTACAATTTAAGTACTTAAACCATTGCTACAACTACTTTTGCATGGTTTGCATGGTTCCATGAAAGCAGTGAATATATCTAATAGTTGTTTAATAAAAATATAAAACTTCTAGCATGGGCACATTTTTCATCACCTTGCCATGCTTAATAACCAACTACTAAATCATTTATAAATCACTGTAAGTAAATCAACAAACCAGAATCAATAACATAGAATTATTGTTAGCCTGCTCTTTTGGAGAAATTGTTGGAAAACAAAACTACTTTTTCCTTCCATGGAAAATTAATTTCATCTATGCATCTATGCCTGATTTTTAATTTTTTTTTTTTTCTGGCAAAACTAGATTTGTAAGAGGAAACTATTTTTTGCTTTTCATAGGGAAAATCTATGAATGAGTGGAGTGAAAAATCAACAATTGCTGGACCCAGATATCATATTGTATGATTTCTCTTCCATCAGTTTCCATATGAAGGTGACCACAGGTGCAGTGTATACGATGTAACAAATCAAGGTCAAGCAACCAGATTCATGATGTCTGGCATGAAATTATGAACATTACAGAAACATTTTATTTTCTTTTTTTACATGTTTTCTATACATAATATTACATAATTTACAGGAAGGTAAAGTTAGTTTATGATGTAATTTTGCATCCAGGAAACACTGTAATAATGAAGCACTTCTGTAATATCACGAAAAAAATTGCCATGTAGTCTGAATAATAATTCTTCAGATCATAAAGAGAAATGTTCACTTAGTTAATGATTTGATGAACTGTTCCTCCTCCATCTCAGTTTAAAAGAAATTAAGTTAATTTTTCACTGGAGATACTTTCAAAAGTATTTAAAGTAAAAAATCATAAACAAAACTAATCACATATATAGGGCTCTTTACAGAGCTGTGTTATATTTTATAGTATACTGTATTTATCAGAAATACTTGCCATGTCTATGTTACTATCTTGTCTTGAGGATGATTTATCTGAGCAATACATGCCTTAAAACTTTTGGATAGTTATCAGCCATGATTCTTTAATTATTTGGGTAAGGGTATCTCCAACCTCATGATATTTTTGCTTGATAGAGCCCAAGGCACCAGAAGACAGAAGCATTGAACACCTCTGAATATTTCAAGTGAGAGGTAGTTTCATGATTGATACATTTGGTAGCAGTTATGGGCAAAATTACAGTCTGTGTAATAAGAGACTGAAATACATAGAGAGTTAAGGGGAGAAGATGTAGTTAAGAAAGAGTAGCAGACTTTTCTAGGCAGTTAACATTTTACCTATGAATTTGTTTTTCTTGAAACAACAAGTTTGGTTGATGCATGGCAATGCAAATGGAGCACAGTAAACTATGTAGAGTTTGTAAAATGTTTAATGTCATGCCAGCCCGAATCAATTGCTGATCTGATATACAGATTATTAAATGCAGGATCAGTTGCTCAATGAGGCAGTAAACATTTTGGGGAGGGAGATTTGAAATAAAGGAAATTATATCAGTGGAGAGTCTTTAAATAAGGCGACTTCTTTGTAATTTCAAATTAGTTCAGAATGAACATCAGCAATTGAGCTATCTGAATAAATAGAACAAAGTAATAAATAAGTATTGTGAAGTTATTTTACCTCAGTGGCAGAACTAATACTTGGTTGTGTTTATTCTTTTTCATACTGAAAATAAAGAGTGAAGAAAAGAGCCCTAAAACTGAGGTTTCGGTAGGAGAAAATGATATACAGTTTCAGATGCATCCGAAGACGTTTAGCTTATCACAGATATGATTGAGAGGTGGTTTGCTAACTGTGTCTAAAACACTTAGTAATAAAAGGCTTTTTAATTTAGCAAAGCAAGCTAGTAGAAGCTGAAGCCAAAATTCAAATTAAATATGTGGCAAACACTTTCAGTAGGGAGGTGATTAACTGCTGGGACAAATTGCCAAGAGAAACAAGTGATTTTTCCATCACATGAGGTTGTCAAATTAGAACTAAATAACTCTCAGGAAATTATTTGACTCTTGCCAAGAACAAATTATTGGTCTCAGTTCATTGTTAACCAGATGAAATTTTAAAGCAGGTGGTTGAGATAGAGGAGCAAATAATTCCTTAGTTTTGTAATGTAAAATCACAAGGAATACTTCACTTAACTTGGATTTGTTGAATTATCATCAACATCAGGAACTTCACTGTAGCATGGTACAATTTAAAGTTGATAGTGTGTTGTTAGTTCATGGCATATTCCCATTCATGCTATAACATTCAGAAGATGCTCACTTGTTATCTACTTCATCACATCTGGTTTTATGATGAACTTTTTTTTATTGTTCTTTATTTAGAAGCAAATGTTTGGAAAGAGTCAATAGCTCTGTCAGTAGAGCTAAACTTAGTAATTTATGCCACAGCAAAATACTAAATTCTGTCTTAGTGGAGCAGAATCACTGAGTATCACCAAAATTTACTTAGTGGTGAAATGGGAGGGACATGCCTTTAAACTTAAGGAATTGTCCTGGTTACCATATGTGGCACGAACACATCTTACTGCAATATGCATCTTACTGTAATATTGCAGCACATGATGCAGAAATAACTGAGAGAATTAGTGCAGAAATCCTGCAGTCCCTTTTCAACTCCCCTTTTAGAGGTTAGAGGTATATTTCAGTTGGCTATCATTGGATTTTCTTCAGTACTTCCACCTAAATGCTGCAATGTAAGTTAAGGATATTTAACTGCCTGAAAGATTAATTGAAGGAGTCTTTATTAAGTGTATGAGAATATTTAAATGGCAGGTGATGGTATTGTATTAGCAAGCACATGGGAAATTCCAGATTGAGTTAGTCTGCTAGAAGTGAGTGTGATTTAGTAGATGCCTCATGTCTGCA
This sequence comes from Chloropsis cyanopogon, assembly GCA_013400585.1. Lineage (NCBI taxonomy): Eukaryota > Metazoa > Chordata > Aves > Passeriformes > Irenidae > Chloropsis > Chloropsis cyanopogon. The sequence continues at coordinate 55,964 of WEZZ01031268.1, forward strand.
GTCCGTGAACATGCAGTGGGAGTGACCTGAGCAGGACACTGTAGGCTGACCTTAGTGATCCTTCAGTAGGCATTGTAAGGATATTTTGAGTCTCAGTTTCACTGTAAGGGTTTTAATAAAATGACTTAATTTCTCCACCATTTAAGTTCAGCACATAATTTCAAATATAGTTTTATGTTTCAGAGATGCAACAATATTGTGCCATGTTGAAGGGAAAGTGATGCAAAATGAATTGGATTGATCTGCCAGCCATAGCACACATGCCTGTGCTTTCCAAGCTATTAGAAAAATTAATAAACTCAGTCCTTGAATTAATGGATGGGCTTGCAGGACACCATCAGACATAAATTTTGAACCTGAATTATATTTACATTGCTATTTGTACTGTAAAATTAGTAAAGGTTATTAATTCTATCTGGTCTTGGTATTATCAGTTTTATACCATAATTACATGCACAGACACACACAACCTCTTGAGAGGAGTGCTGAAATGCAGATACTTAAAGTACATGAAGGGCTGAAGCAAATGTTCACAAGTTACCCTGTCTGTCAGTTTTATTTTTTATCGTCTTTACCTGTTGGTCCTACTGCTCATCTTGATGGCAGGATGTGATCACTACATTTTCTGTGATTATGCAGTACCCCTCAGAGCATAAGGAGTTTCTGTCCCAGCACTTTAAAGACAGAACCTGACAGTGACAAAATCAGACCCACTGTTGTGCCTCTGGATCTCTGCTGCAGAGATGTTCAGGCTGCCCAAGGTTCTTTAAATACCACATTTTCTTAGCATATAAAAAGGTGGGAGTGATGGTGCTGTTCTTCTCTCACCAGTGATGACATCATGCTGGACAAGATATGATATGTTGTGAACAGTGCCATCATGTGTACATCTGATAAATATTATGAGTGAAGAGGTGTGTATGGAAACAGTGGAATGGAATATCAGCTGTAGGACATACATATTCTGAATGTGTTTTCACAATCTATTTTCTTTTTGTATCTTCTTTTTGTTTTGTTTTGTTGGGTTTTTTTTGTTTTTTTTTTTTTTTATTTTGTAATTTCTACAGCACCTTCAGCTTCTGCACAC
>WEZZ01031269.1:0-20627 GCA_013400585.1 Chloropsis cyanopogon
AAATAATAATAAATAATAAATAAAAATTTGCCAAAATAACAGACCCCGACTGTTATAAAGGCAAGCTGATCATCATATCTGATCACCTTCTTGCTTGTTTAGATGTCTTGGTATTCCTGTATTTTTCAGTACAGGATGATATACTATTTTTTGGGTGCAATACTATCTACAAAATGTATCGGCCTTTCCTCAAAATCTGACTTTTGGAAATAGTTTTGCAAAATGTTAATCTTATATAAGCAGGGAGCAGGAGAGAGCAGGATTTGGGCATTGTTTTACACCTTAACACAGTGCATTAGTCTTCATGTCAATTAAGAAATTTTATACTATGTTATGCTTTTGGAGCTTATAAGACTCCAGTTGATGGCCCCCGTTAACTTAAGTCATTCTTTGTTGCACATGCAGGTTTGGTGAGCAGGATGTATGGACAAAAAGATTTATCAGAGAAAGCTTATACAGAAATGTACTTTATTTTGTGGCATGCTGTTAGTGCTGTATAAAGTGCACCTGTACCTCCAGGTAAAGGTCTGCTGTTTAATGCGTGTACTGCAACTGATGAGGTTTACATAAAACTTCCAAACTGTCCAAACATGAATGGACCTCAAGAAAGACTTAGAATTCATTTGAGCCTGTGGATTGAAATCTGAGACTGTAAACTGCAGCTCCTCCGCTGAATGTTGGCTCCCAGGCATCTTGGCTCCTTTTACTCAATCAGAATTGTCTCAGGCTTGATCAATAACAGCAGTTTAGACCATCTGGAAGCAAGAAAGTAGATCTTCTATCAAGTTCTGAATCCTTTAAAAATCTGAGTCCAGGAAGTGTTTGGAGATGGTACTGGATAGTGGCTGCTGGGATGAGACTCTTCTGAAAACACAGGGGAAGCTAATAACTTTATTGGCATTTGGCTGGAGAAGTTCATAGTTAGCAAAGCAGTTTCTGAACATGCTCAGGTCGTTAGAAGGTGGGATTGGAAGCCCTTCACTGCTGATGGGGCTATCTCCAGAAACAGGGAAACAAGGAGCTGTGTAGAGCAGCAGCATGACTGTACCTGGGTTGGTTGCTGTTGCTGCTGCTACAGAAAGGGTGAATGTGATGGGGCAGGCTCTGCTCCTGGATGGGATTCACACCCAGCCAGTGCTGCAATGTCTCACATCAGTGCAGACAGGAGAGGATCTGTGAGCTCTCCATTGTCGTACTCAGTCTGGTGCCACTCCTCCTCCCTGGATCCTTACCCAGGCCAAGGGTGTCTCTCACCCATGGTAGTGTTCAGAAGGCAAAATTCAATTTTGCTGACATTACTGAGAAGTATGAGGAAGCTCTTGCTGCCTGAAAGGCTTCAAATCTCCTACAACTCTGCCTGCAGAGGGGCTGAACTGGAATCACTTTCCTCCCTTCCTATTAAAACTGCACTGCTGCGTAGAGAGTAGTTTGAGAGAGAGACATTTTACAGCCTAGTGGTTACAGTATTCACCTGGGAGGGGAAGATGTGGGATCCATTTGTTGTGCAAAGGTCTGTTTATTAAGTGGCCAAAGGAAACAAAAAAACAAAGAAGGAAAGAGGAGATAAAATGAAAGAGATAATAACCAACAGCAGAAAAGGTCATAATGAAAGGAGAATTTGATTCAGCAAGTTCTGTTGAAATGGTTAGTTTTCGGTAATTCGCTGTGAAAAGGTGACTTTAAAGAGATTTTGATGACAAATGCAGTCCCTTCCTGTTTTCCACAATCATCATTAATTTCTTATAAAGACAACTGGTCTTAAATATGCATTCTTCCTTCTCTAAGCTGTTCCAGATGGGAAATGGCATAGTATAGAGAGGAGCTGGATCAATAATCTTCCTAAATAGAAGAATACCTAGTCAGAGAGCCCGTTTTGTAAGGTTTCCTCTGAGTCATTGAAGCTGCCCAGTATTAGAATGTGGCTCAGGGCTTTAGTGGGAAGTTCAGCTAAAACACCAATGTGTCTGGGTTATTGTTAACATGGGGTAACTTCATTGTGGCAGCAATGGAAGTATCTGTGGTTACTGTCTTTGCATTTAAAATGTACCTATCCATAATTAACAAATATCTTGATTATGACATATTAATTTCCACTATGTTGGAATTATTTAAATTATTTTAAGCAGCACCCAGGCAAATAATTAAAATTTTTAAATCAATTGGAACACGTGTAACATCTATATTAGATGACTTTGACTTGGTAAGACTAATGCCAGAATGATCAATAATGGCATGACTAAAGGACATTTATCCTACCGTTCCACATATGGAGAGATCTGCAAGCACCACAAAATAAACTGCTTGCCACTTTATCTGCTGGTGCTGTTAAGGGGGACTGAAACCCTGCATGAAACTGGATCTGTCCCTTGGCAGTGATCCCAGTTAAGTAGGCATGTCATTTATCAATGTGCCAATAACATAATTTCTGTGATATTTTTTCCTCCACGAATTTTGCATTGATAAAAGACTTCTTCAGCCAATAATCTTGCTTATTATATCATACAATGAAACTGCATCTGCTTTATTCTCCACTTCTTTCCTTGTACAGCTGGGAATACTAGAACAGATCAATGAAGAATTAACCATTTGCTTGACTTTGTTAAAGGAAAAACTACTAAGTTTTTGTCTACACTGAGATTAGCAAAATCTAATTTCTGCTTTGCAGAGACAGTTTTGTGATGTATTAGAAGAAGAAGCGCCTAACGTGCTCTAACGCCTGGTGCACAGCCGGACTCAGGCTCCCTTAAATATAAAAGTGAGATCTTTGTTTCAGCTTTGACCAGCAGATGGGCCTGAGTTTCCAAAGTTAGGTCAGTTTAGATTCCATATTCTTATTTGATACCCTATTACTCATTATAATCAATTAAAAGTAGGAGCTTTCTGGGACTTGATTTAGACCGACATGTTTGGGGGTTTTTTCCACATCATTTTCTGTAGTGGAAATAGTAAAAACATGCTGCTTTTCCTCATTCCACTTCTTTGCTGAAGCTGCTTAAGAAAATGAGATACAACAAATCCATTTAGGATTATGTTGGAAAAGCATCTCTGCTTTTAATATTAACCAGATTTTTACTGCTAAGTTTTGCTGGCAAATCTCTGAAAGTTTCAGCTTGCAACTTATCCGGATCATTTAAATCTACAACACTGGCTTTGCAGTCTTGCAAGAACATCTGTTTTGATTTCCAAAGCTATCTTTTTTAGTCCTAGAACACTCTTTTTTAGTGTTGTAGGAGATTTTTTTCAGAATCTTAAAGGGCCTTACTTATAGCTCCAAAACATAATGAAAATCAGGTTGAAGTACCTCAGTGTAATGTTTCTTGTGCTGCTAATTTCACTGAATATATTCAGTGTAAATGGACAAAGAAACAGCTGGATGTCCACGTCACACTTTCTTTTCTATGGCTTTAGTGAAACCTGGCAATACTATACCATTGTATGCTACATCTCTTATTCTGCTCTAGTTGAGGCATACTTTTTATGTACATATATCTTTATATTTATTAATTAATGACTATTAATATGTCTAGTAATGTGCTGTTGCTTTTCTTTGATGCTAAATGCAAGTATTTGGTGGGGGAAGTAGTGGTCTGAGTCCAAATTTTTAAAAATTATTTTACCATTTTCAAAATTAAACACCTGAAAAATGCTGATGTATTACAACCAGACAGCGACAATCATGTAGAGAAAGGACCAGTTACACATCTGTTCCTTAAATTAATTCAGCACTCTAAATGCAAGAATTAATAATGATATTGTGTACACCTGCAAATGGAAACCAAAACAGATTATGATTTTGATAACTCTGCTTCTCACTAAAACTTGGAACAAGTGCTCCCACTGGAAAAATAGCTCACTAGCTTCTAACTTGTGCTCTCAAAAGCTTCACAGCATAGCAGTAAAATATTGATTACTTGGCATTCAGTATCAGTTCCAAATAACTATTCCTTAATCATGCTTTTTTTATACTTTATATACATTAATTTTTTAGTTCATGTATGTCATGGATGTCATCACTCTACTGGCTAGAACCTTTATGCTCTGGCACACATTTCATGTATATCAACACAAATACCATACTATTGTTAATAGGATTGTATTCTATCAAATTGTTTACTAACATAAGTCTGCCACTTTTTCTATATGCATTCCAACCTAAAAATAATTATGTCTTTATTCCATAGTTTATATCAGCTTGACGTGTAGTGCCCTAAATCTCAAATGCATTCCTGCGTAAAAAAAAGTTATTATATGCATTGTTTCACTTTTACATTTATTAACAGAATTTCTAGTTAAATTCTTATGGAATTTGTCTTGTTATACTTGCACTGTCAATATATACTTAGAATATATTATGATTTTTTCTTTTTAGTGCAACTCATGAAAAATAAATGTTTTATTTAATTCCTTCTAAATTTTTTTTCCTTTATTTTTATGAGTAGGTTAATTTTTAAGCAAAAATGCTATTTTGAAAACAAAAGTTTGATCCATTTTTTTACCCCTCAAAGTACAGAAAAAACCCTTTTTTGTCACACTCGGAAGTTAATATCTTAAAAATGTTAGCATGAAATAAATTTTAAAAGCTCTCCTTTCCCCATTTTATAACAGTATTTACCAAATTTTCCTAGAGCTTGTTTCTAGGAAGAACTTTATTCTGGGGAATTTTTCTGTGGAAAAATATATGTATCTATGTTTTAATATTTTCCCAGTTCTAATTCCAGGAGTCCATAAGAGATACAAATTATTTTTAGTTAATATTAGATACTAAAAATGACATTAGGAGTTGATGATTGTGTAAATCATGATGATAGACATTAACCTTTCTTTAATATAAAGCATCCATGTAGCAATTTGATAGTTTTCAAATATACTCATAAACTGCAATTATCTACTGACATATTTGAAGGAGTATTCATTATTTGTGACATCATGTATTTGTTATATTCTCCTCATAGTGCTCATAGTATCTTCATTTAATTCACAAGAAATCATTGTCCAATTTTCACCTTCAAGTCAGCAACAAAAAATGAAACAGGTTAATAAAATGCAAATAAGGAATGTTAATTTTTTTTAGTTGAATACACAAAATTTTCAGAATGTGCATGAAAACTTATTGACCTCATGAATGATTGCAAAAAATATCCCAATCTTCTCTAATTTGGATGGATTCTGCATTTTAATTATTCCACTACTTTCTACACACTCCTTGTGCTAGTTTACCAGCTTATGATAGTTCTGTGGATTTTGTAGTGCAGCTTATGAGACCTTGTTAATATGAGGTGAAAAAAAATGTGTTCAAAATCATTTTTGTAGATCACTGACCACTCCATAATTCTATCTAGTTCCATGAACCTTTAATTGTGCTCTGCTGCTCGTGTTTTTAAATGTCTCACACTCTGTCTCTTTTATTGAGCTTAGTGTTTATTCGTATGACTAAGTGCAGGGGTGGATGGGTAAAATGAAAAAGAAAGGTGGGATCATGTTTTCCTCTTCTGTCTCTCTCTTTCTCTCTCTCACTCTCCCCCTCTTTTCTAAACAAGCTAAGAGTTTTTATAATTCATCACCTGGCTGACAGATGAGTTCTGCTGGAGAATATTAGAAAATGTCTCAAATCTCATATATATGCTAATGGTATGCTGAGACTGGTTGGTGGTATGCCGGAGTTTTTAATCTGTCTCGACCAGTGTGGAAAGTGGAGGAGACAAGTCATTGCACTCGACAATTTATGATCAAACAACTGAATTGTAAAGGAAGAAGGACATGCAGAAAAGGAGAGTAATTTTCTGATTTAACAGCGTTGTTACTACAAATAAAGAAATCTTGATTTTGACTGCACTCGACATTAAATGAGTTTCCTGTGCCCTGCTCTGAATTTTTCATTTTCAGATTTGTATAAAGCACCCTGCTTAGATACAAGTGACAGATAAGGAGACGATTGCATATGGAAATCAAATGTGTATAATAAAGCCATCTTCTGTTTATTAAATAAACACATGTAGATGACTTCCGTGGAGAATGCACCGATAATTCTTCATTGTGTTCTAGTTTTTTTGCAAGTCACAAAGAATCTTATTTAACAACCACGAATGACTAGATGCAAGCTTTTCTGTTTATTACCTTATAACAAACCAGGCAGTCTAATATATGGAATTTATAAACATTTTATTTTGATTCTTTAGTCCAAGTTTTAGCTGTAACAATACAATACATTAGTGTTCGTGCTATTAGAGTTCTGGAAGCTGCATGAATGCATTAGTATTTTCTGAATATGATGTTTTCATGATAGAAATTGTAAAGATTAGAAATATAATATGTACATTGTAAAAGGAAATTCCAGGGGAAGGGGAGTATAGCATACAGCACTTCAGTCTCCAGATTAAAAAAAAAAAATTATAGCACCAAAACTAAGAAAAGGCTATGGGGTCTGAGTCAACATAACGAGTTCTTATCCAGTGATTTAATGGTCTAAGTTTCAGATGTAAAAACACCCGAAGTTTATCAAGGGTTGTGTTTCCAGTCCTATTTCTCACTCTTGGTTCTTTTTGCAGACATGGCTTTCCTATAAATTATTATACTCTATTGCAGTGTTGGGTAACATCTTGAATACTGGTGGGTTTTTTTCCAGAAAATGATTTTTCTATTGCAACCAAAATGTTTCTAGGCATTTTAAACTAAAACAAAATACACTTTTTTCACCTTCTACCTCTGCAGAGTTAAGTTCAAATTTAAAATTTGGTTCACATTTTTATTTTGAGAATAAAAAGAGGCAAGAGGGGAATTAGTAATGTCTAGACTAAATTAACTATTTAGTGAAAACTACTGGCTACGTCAGAGGACATCTAAGCAGCTCACCCTGCCTGGACTGAGAGGGCCATTATATTAGAGTCCTCCCCTGTATTTATCAGTATCTGCAGATTCATTAGGAAGGTTTTAGACTCGGTATATTTTTCTCAAATTATCAGCAGCATAACCATGTCCATTTTCCATGTTGAACTCTGTTTTGATGTTTTAGTTTTGAAAAAGAAGAAACTCCATCAAACCCATACCCCAGAAGCAAAACATGCCCACCTTCTTCCAGGTATTTACAGCTGGATGAGTGAGGAGTTACGAAATTCTGGTTCAGACTTCCAGTGCACCAGGCAGCTTCTCTGCCTGGGGTAACTGGAATGCGAGCTTTGGCATAAGTGCATCAGAAAATCCACATGAATTTCTTACTATGATTGGAAATGATTGCTGCGCATGGAAGTGCACAACCAGTTCAAACAAGACTAGATAAGCTGTGTTGCAAAGCCATATGGCTTAGTTTAAACAGCACAAAGAGGAAGTCTTTGATCATGGCCTTTGATCAGAGTTAACCCTAAATGAAGTGGGGGACTAATGTAGGTAAGAAGGTGTCAAAATCAAAGCAACTAGAGGCTGGTATGAGTCTAGTAAAAGATTTTTGGAAAGGACAGTGGTATGCAGATGGTTTGTTGAATTTTAACCTAAGGTAAGGAAGAAAAAAATGTAGCAGCTTGGGCACCAGTGGAGAAGACCAAAATATGGCAGAAACCATGAAGATGTCTGGATGCAGAAGCTGTAAGTGTATGTTATCCTTCAGTGAGTTTCTGACAGAATTTACATATGCATGAAGGGTCATCTCATAATGTTCAGGTAAAAAAAAATGTGAGACTGAAATGCAGCTAGAAATGAGGCTAGAATACAGAAATGTGTTTGAATATGACAGATAAGATGAAAGGAAAGAGCATGAACATAACTGTAGTTGCAGATGAGTTGATTGGCAGATCCCCAGATGAAAAGGAGACCTCTAGAAATATATTAAAATGAAGACAAGGCAGAGGAAAATACCAGAATGTGAAGGAAATCTGTGGAAGGAGTTTGCTCCATGGAAAGAGTTTGTTCTGTGAAAGGAGTGATGAGGTGCAACCTCTAAAGACGGAATATTGAGCAGCACGAAGGAAGAGATTGAATAAATGGTAACAGCAGGGGCTAGTAGCTGAAGAAGAAGAGAAGAAAACAGATAAGCAGAAAGCAAAAAGGAAGAAAGATGGCCAAAGTTTCACAGGAACCTAAGGCTGCTCTGAAAGATGACTTTTTGGATAAGAAATATTAAGACACTGGCCATCAAAGTGGATGGAAATGGAAAACAGTCTTGTGTGAAATCTGTCCAAGCATAATGCTGTGAGGGACTGGCAGAGTGTGAAAGTCATTCTAAATAGGCTGGGACTGAAGCCTTTCACTGTCAGTTCACCATTTGACTGGAAGAATAAGAAACTAGACTGAGCAGCTCAAAGAGTTGTGCTAGGTGGGAGAAGATGTTCAAAGAAGTTTGCTGGAATTCTTCAGTTTTCTAGACCTAGAGGGCAAATATTTAGGAATATAATGTTTATCATCAAACCAGTGAAAGCACCAATGCAGAGATATTTGATTAGTTTAGTACCTGGCAAAGCAACCTTCTTGGCTTTTTGCTAATCTGTCTGCTAAGAAAATGGACAGTAGAGAGGAAGTAAATGCTATGAGGATTATAAGCAAAGTGGGTAGTTAAAAATAGGAGTGCTTAATTTGGATAGAGAGATTTAACTGGAAACTGCCTCAATAATTCATAGGAACTGCACAACAAAGTGGAGGAAGTCAAACAGAGAGTCAGATGTGAAAAAACATTACAAGAAAAGCAAAACGGAATAGCTGTTATCAGTATGAGAGATGGAAGGAGCTTAACTATTCAGGAACTGGTCTGGTACATTTGTAATGTAATGGCCTCTAAAAAAGTTAGAGGAGGGAGCAGGAGTGAGTCGCAACCTGAATGGAAATTTTTTTAGGGAAGACAATAAAATACTTTGTGCTGTGAACATGCTGGAAATCAGAAACTGAACTCCAATGTCTCAAAATAATAAAAATCTCTATTGTCTCCCCAGAGAACGTAGTCTTTCTAAGATTTTTTTTTTAACTTCACCAGGGCAGCATGAAGTGCAAATGTTAAAAATAATGCTGACACTCAAAAGAAAAGTAGACTTCTTCTTCAGTAAGCAGTCATTGAGTTAGTAAAGGGGAATGTTACTTTGGTTTTAGACAAAAGAGTGTTTTGCAAGGGAGTACATTATCTTCCTTTTTCCTTCATCTTCATCCCCTCTAGCTATTCTCACCATTCAACTCGTTGTTGGCACAACTCAGAACCCAGGACACTGGGAACATCTCATTGCGGGCAGCACTTTTTAATCCTGGTTATGGAGGAGGCAGTAATACTAAAAGGCATTTAAGTAGCATTTTAGGAGGCTTGATCCACATACTTTTGTAGAAAATTCATGTGATCAATCAGGTATACAGCAGTATTTTATCATTAATGTGCTTCTCAATCTAAGACCTGCAAGTTGGATTTTTGAAGCTGTTTGACATTTGTGCAAATACATTCAGCACGAGGTGAAGTAGGTTCTTTTGAAAGTCTCACCCACAGTATTTTAGAAATTTCTCTTGTTTTTCTAATTTTCATGTTCTCCGAAATGATTGTTTCAAAAATCTATTAATGATAAAGAAAACAAAATAGATGCAGAAATCCCAAAACAACAAAGACACTCTTTGAATATAAAAATGTGAATTAGTAGACGATGCTTTTCTCCCCCATGTTCACACAAGAGCTGTCTACACCACTGTGCTTGACTGCCCTTTTATTCCATGAAGGCAATACCATGAATAAATAAAACTGGAAGTGTGAAACAGCTTAGAGTCTAAATGTGCCCTTACCAGGGCATAGCAAAACTTTATTGAACCTTGATGCCTATGAACAACGCCTCACTTCAACAGTGCCAGCAGATGGCACTCTTTATATTAAGTAGCTTTCATGGGAAAATCAAATTTGTTTCTTTTTCTTCTTTGTATTTTAAGTTTTGGGAGGTACTATCCCACGTAATGCGTCTTCCTGAAATGATAAATTGATCTATGCAAAACTTCAAATAACTGTATTTCTGATGGTGTGTATAAACTGAAATTTTCTAATACATGTTTTTCTCAATGCCTGGGGAAAACTAGGAGATGAAATTCAGTATGACTGGAGAGTTAGCACTCCTGGGTGTTGGAAAATTAAGGCATAGGAACAGATTTCTAGGAAAGTTTTGCAACTGCTCTGTGTTTCTAGTGGTTAGGCATTTCCAGGCTGGATATTGTGTGCTTAATGATGGTTGGACGGTTAATTCTGGATGTTTGAAGTCTGACATTGGATGCCTTTTTCACTTTCAACAGAGAAGATACAAAGGAGATGAGAGACACAGTTATCCTGGGTACACTAGTATAGGGAGACTGGGAAGGAAGGATAAGAACTTCAAATTATACCAGCCTGGTTCCGTCATGGGAAACTCAGGACTAGGGAAAGAGGCCCCTTTGTGAAGCTAGTGTTGGGTGTTGGCAAGGAGGTACCTCATCCTGTGTGAGCTGAGAAAGCATTGCCTGGGCAGGGCAATGCAACAGAAGCAGAGCACCACTCCACCAGCAAAGAGCTGCTTTTCCTCAGGTGCCTCCCAGCTCCCTGCGGAGCTGCCGCTTCCAGCACTGGTAGCCGCGCCCACGGCACTTGACAGTAGCGTATGTTTACAAAGGGATTTTAAACGCAAAGGTGGTGGGAATTCAATCTGTGAACAGTAATACAAACCCCAGCATTTTGTAAGTGAAGAGGAAGAAGAAAAGCAGGTACCCATAACTGGTAAATTCTTCTGTAGCTAATAATGTGCTAGGTTACTGATGGACACAAGCCACATAGCCCCTAGGGGAAAATAGACAGCCTGCAATTTTTCCAGCTACAGCAGATACTTCAGCTGAAGTGGAGCCTCTTTTTCAGAAAAAGACAGTGGAAATAGCTTCTGCTGAGCTGGAAAGATACTCTTGATTACTTGCTGTGCTCTTAGATAATCAAGGACACAGTGGAAATACCACATAGCATGTGACCAGCTTTGATTTATACCAGGAAACCTCTCTCAACCTTAGAATGCACTGTAAACAGCTGCTTCACAAACTTCAGACAGAAAAACCTCCTCATTTTTTATCTCTTAGTTAATATATATTAAAAAAAGTTTATTGGGCGTTGCACAAATGCATAATTTCCGGTTCTTGCATAAAATTAGAAGATGAAACAGGGATGACTTCAAATAAATTTGTTTTTTTGGGTGCAGTTTTTTGCAAGGTTTCAATTACTAACTCAAACCTGTTAAAAGTATTTACCTCATTAATCAAATTATGTGCTGTGTTATTTAGTAGTCTGGTTATTTCTGTCCTCTAGTGTAGAATTATATATCTCTCTGCCCTCTAGAAACTCCTGATAGAGTTCAATCATTACGTGATTTTACCTCACACTACGGATGTTTGCAGCTGCTACCCTAGCTTTCATATATTTAACTATCCTCAGCTTCTTAGTTCTGGCAAATTTTAGCAACAACATCAAGCCTTGGTAAAAGTAATTTCTGGCTACCTCAGTAACATCTTTTTCTTAATAGAAATACCTAAAGCTTCATATAAATAAAAAATGTAAAAAATAAAGCTTAAAAAAATTAGTATATCTAATTTCTCTTTTCTTTTAACTGTAATCACTCTTTTTCTCTCCTGTCTTAATTTTTTCTAATCTGTGTTGATCTCTCTCGATGACTCTGGAGTTACTCTGTTCAGTTCTAGTCTGCATTCACTGCTATAGATGGCAAAAGTTGTAGCAAAACTGCTGTGTTCAAAAGTTCCTTCCACTTCTCTCTTCTCATTACCTCTTCCTATATATAGTGCTGCATGTTTTCCTTCCTGTTTAACATCTTTGAATCCCCTTCATGCCCTTCGTTACACAGCTTTTGTTCAGGCACTTGGGACTTCTTAGATTGCTTATTAGAAACCTTCTAGCAACACTTCACTTATTGCTTTAAATCTAGCAAGAATGCTGTCACATCAAAATAAGCTATTTCACTTACACTTCTGTTTCTGCACAGTCACCTCCAAACCCTCGTATTGACACATTTCCTCTTTACCAAATATGAACCTCCTCTGGCTTGCTGCTTGTTTCTTTTCTTTCATTTCTTTTGGCTGACCTCCCAGCAACTTTATCAAGAAACAAAGCCTTGCAACTAAGGATTTAAGTTTTGTTTTTCAAGCCCTGCTCATTCCAGTACTCCTTCCTGCATCTCCATCCTTCATGGATGTATTCAAAGCCTGGCAGCCCAGGTGAGGTACTGCAAAGCTGTGCGTTTGAGAAGTGCTAATATATGTGACCATGGCCCCTTCACTCACTGCAAATCTACACTGCTTTCCTTGTTTACACTTGTTTGAATGTGTTTGCAACTTTTTTTTTAGTATTTCAAAATGTACTGTAGTATTCAGATGAAAACTGAAGCAGTTAGGTCTTCTATTTTTCCAATGCACAATAATGTGTGCAAAAGCCTTTGTTGGAAGAAAAAAAGCATAATCAGAATTTCTATGAGTCCCTACTTCCTTCACAATGTACTTTGATAGGTTTTTGTGGGTAACAGCAGCCCTGTGAAGCCCTGTGAAGTTCAGCATGAACTTCAGCACCAAGTTCAAGGCAAGAGCAAGGGGGTGGTATGGTTACCAATATAAGGTGCTGGTAATTTTTGGTGATCCATGATGTCTGGGTCCAGTCAAAGATCTGTCTAACCTCTCTTGGGCAGTGGAAAAAGAAATGGAGCTTATATTAAGGAGGAGAAAAATGTACAGTGATAATCCCCTTGACTTAACCTATGATTTTCTATTATTTACTGATTTAACTCATTTATGATCCATGTATTACATTTAGAAAATCCTATGTTATAGCTGTTGGGTTTAATAAATTCATCTTACATTAACTTCCAGTGTTTAGTTGTGCATTGTATTAAAAAAAATATTCTGTTGTTTCAGACTTTCAAAGTGATTATGGGTTTTGATATTCCTAGTTCTTTTGTCAGGAGTAAAAATGAACCATGGCTCCCTATTACTTTGTCCAGAACATTTATTATTTTTCAGATCTTCATTACATCCTTCTTCAGCAGGTTATCTTGCAGGCCAAAAATCCTGGTTTTGATGTGTTTCCTTGTGTTATTCTACAACCTTTTGTATTTCTTCCTCTTTCTAGTTTTTCTTTTAATTTACTTTTGGAGTGTTTTGGAGTAAGGTCAGTTTGTGAAATGTGACAACTAAACCCACATGAGTATTCGGGATATGAACTAATAAAAAAATAATGGTAGCATAATGAGTTTACTTTGGTTTACTGTTTTTCCTTCTAAATAGGGTTTTTTGCTTTTTTTGCCTGGTACAGAACAGTAAACTGTGAACTGCTGTCTTTGCGAGTGGCAGTAGATAACATAGAGTCCAAAACTGTGTAGTTAAGAATATCTTTTGTGTATGCCTTCCTTTTTCTTGTGTTGGCATCACATCTCTAATGACATTCTGTCATGTGATCAATCACTAAATTGCACGTTCCCCTGGCATACTTTTCACTCAATGTTGGTTCTGACTATTGTAAACATCTTTCTTACTCAGCAAACTTTTTCATCTCAGTATTTTCCTTCTTTTCAACAATTTTTTTGCAGTATGGTGCAAAGCATAGATGCCAGTGTACAGTCTCACAGCACACCCTGGTAACCTTCCTTTCACACTCTTTATTTTCTATCTTTGTGTATCCCTGTATCTTCCTTTTTATTCCAGAAGAGTTTGCTTTCTTTAGAAGGCAATGGTAAGGAACCCTGGGTGAGACCCGTGAAAATTCAATCATTTTGTTCAAGCTTACTCATATACTTGCTTACTCATACCTTCAACAGCTTCAAGAAGATCTTTAGGGCATGACTTTCTCACTAAAGCTGCATCAAACCTATCTCTGGTTTTATCAGCAGGTTTCATTGAAGGTTTTCACAATTTGCCAATGCACCCTGTACGCAGTTCTCTACCACACCCATAAAAGTGAGGATATTCTTCCAAACTTCTTTAAGTTACAGTCTATGTGTCACCAGTACTAATTCACATAATACCTGACTTCCTTTAAGGCTCTTTTAGGAATGTCATGTGATCCTGGTATCTTTTACTGTCCTCTGTAAGGATCCCTGCTATAGATTTTTATGAAAAAAGTTTTATCTTTTGTTATCCTCTTCAAGTAAGTTGCTTCTCAGTGAACACCTCATGTAGCTGGCATAAAATTAGTCCATCCATATCATAAGTAAGGTCTTAAACACATTCTACTTCTGCATTCTTTTCTGAAAATTTGTGTTTTGTTAGCTTAAGTATTATCCCTGAATATGCAACTGCAAAATATTAATGCAAAATTCAAATTCACTTCCAGGTGTTAAAATCTTTCAATAGAAAATCCTTCAGCTAGGCTAGAATTCTAATATCTGAAAAAAAGTTATTTCATTTTGATTGGTGGCAGTTCATAGATCAATGGATGGTTTACGAGCAAGTCAAACCAACCAAGTTTATGAAGAGTGACACCAATATCCAGCACAATTTTTTGCAATTGTCACACTCTTTGTGTTTCTCTTCAAAGATGGGCAAAGTGAGTGTGGTACTGCCCCTTTATATGTCAAGGTTCTTTTTCTATATCTGCCTGCATGAATATCATGCAACATTGCAGTTATAGGAAGAAATGATAGATTATGTTGTCATCTGTGCTATATCCTCTCATTTGTATAATGATTCCCATTATCAGTGCAGGATTAGATGAGCAGAGTGGGGCACCACATAAACAAAGGGGAACATGGATAACTGGATGAATTACTAGGGGGATGCAGATATTACCAGCAGTTCAAATCCTAGGTGGGAGTGGATTAAGGATCAAGACTGTCTCCTACATATTGGGAGATCCCTATCTTCCATCTTCCACCTTGGTGTTAATTCCTCACTAGTGTTATGTTACCACTCCAGCCAAATGATCAGACAGATGCTAGTGCATAGTCCAGGATTATACAGTCTGTACTCTGAGGCCATTTTCTGCCTTGTCCCATTGCATTTATCAGATGATGCCAAAGGAGCAAAAGGATCCCTAGCCCCTATCTTTGGAGGTTCCTCTGCCAGAGGTGGAGCTAGTTACCTGTGATGGCTCTCTTCTGCCCTTGCCTGAGGCAGGGTGCAGGTGATGGTGACGATTTTTGTCAGTCACTGGGAGGGATGGGATGCTGCTCATGGGCATGTCCATAGGATTTTCTGGATGGTTCCTTTGCTGCCACATGTGCAGCTGAACTTTGCCAGGTTGCTGGTTGCCGTTGCTTAGAGTTTCAGGGAGGCAACACCGCAGGCACAGCTGTCCTCCACCTCACCCCACAGGGTACTAACAGGTAATTTCAGGGATAGGGGAAATCAGGGAAAGGAGATATTTGGGGACAAACTCTCAGTTTGGATTGGGTGCTGCCGTTCCTGCACAGAAGCACTACAGAGCCACTGTGGAGAGACTTCCGCCCACCCATATTTAATTTAAATTACTCTTGTATGCTCGGAAGTTAATGCTCCTTTGAGCAAAGAGAAATCCAAAATAGACAGTACATTATTACTTACTCATAGATCTGTACAGGAAAAATTCAGAGAGCTCTGCAGATCTTTATTTATATGCGATAATCTATATCATACGCACTCACAGATATGCAAATTGCAGCTTTGCATCAGAAATTCACAGGAAAGCCTCAGGCTGATGTTAATTCCATCATTTAAATAAAGAATTTCCCATTGTTACAGAGGCCTTGGAGTGCTTCTGTGCTCTTTCTATTTACATAGTGATTTTCTCAGATGAACCAAATGTATAGGGATACAGGCTAGTGATACACTTACCAGTTATATATTGAATTATTCATCATTACAGGAGATTCCAACCAATACTGATTAATAATTTCTCTTCTAAATACCGTTTTTGTTATAAAGCTTCCACTAATTCTGTTCTCTTGCCATTATATATGATTTCTATCTGTTATCTGACTTGACTTTCAGTCTGGGATTTAAAAAGTACCAGAACTGTCTGAAAACTATTCAGTGAAACAGACTTAGGAAAGATATACTGTCAAGGGCAGAGTATTGAACAAGGCAGAAGGAGAGAAAAGAAAAATCCAGACAACATAATGATTCAGTTACAATGATTACACTTGTAGTAAGCATTACTTTCCTGGAGAAATGGGTGGATGGCCCATTTCCAGAATAAAAATAGATAGTTCTTATTCCGTATCCCCCACAACCTTCTTCCAATATCTCTCATATTAAGGCATATGAGTTTTGTCATGTACTCTGAAAGAACAGGTAGTGAAGGAGGTACTGAGTTCCTTACATTTGTGCTTGGGGCCATCAATCCAAAATTAAGATAAAAATATATCCGTACAATCATGTGACCCACGTCAGGGCTAACTTCTGACTTCTAGGCTAGCTGGATGGGGATGCTGTCCATGTTGCTGTGTTCAAAGGAAACACTAGATAAAGGTAGACTGGTTATGTCCTCAGGGTGTATCAGTTGTCCTCATGGCCTGGCTCAGGACCTATCCCCTATGCTCTTGCATCTACTCACCCACAAGGCCCAGTGTGCCCTGCTTTATACCTAACATATGTCCACATGAAGAGGGTTCAAGTTAGGAAACCACGTTGGCAGCCTTGTTTGAGACAATGTGCTCTCTTCTGAGTTCACCAACTGCTTGCCATTTCTGCCATCCCTGACTCTGCAGAATGTGCTTGAGTAGGCCATAGCAGAAAAGCTATGAAAGTGTGCACAGATGTCATCATCCTGGGAGAGCAGGTCCTTCAGAATGTAAGAGGGATGCAGTGCTGTATTATGCTGTGTGCATGAGTCCTTGATTTTCTGCCAGAATCAGGCCCTTTTCCCCAGTTTAAACCTGGGGAAACAAACCAGTTTGTGATTCAAACTGGTTTCATGGATGGCACTGTGTGTCCTAAAACTACTGGTAAGGCATGTATCCCATGGCAAATCATCCTCTCAACTCAACTGAGTTTCCTCTTGGAAGGAAATGGTTGTCTTGTGCTCAGCTCAAATCTGGGCACAGAGTAAGATTTATGTGGTGAGGATGGTTGGGATCTGCAGTTGAACAGGCACTGAGCCACACTGACTGTCAAGGTTTAAGAAAGCACCAGACTAGACTGTTCAACCCTACCTTTAATTGTCACTTGCATTTAACTTCATAAAGTTGTACATCCATGTGATTTTAATTTCATTCTCTAGGCCCATTCTTTGGGAAAATTTACCACCTTAAATGATGTTAAGACCAAAGTTTTGTTCAAATGCTAGGGCAGCATTTGCTGGGGTTCCGAGGCATCTTGTTTTTCTGTTATAAGTTGGATTTCTGATATGCATGTTAAAATTAATTTCTCATATTTCTGTCATAAACACTCCTCTACATTTGTGGATTTTAATTCCTGTCATACCTCCTATCTCTTAATTTAGTTCTTTATACTGTTAAATGCAAGTAGTGGTCCCCAGATATAAATTAAAACGTTCTGAAAGAGGCAATATGCATCTATCAAACCTGTTATTTTTAACCAAAATTCTCTTTGCATTCCACCTTGTATTTGGAAATTCTATTATTGTAATGATATCCAAAAAGAATCAGAAAAGTAGCAGCTGTATTTCATGAAACACTTTCTCTTTTAAAATTACAGAAAACAGTAGCATTACAAATTTTACTGACTACAATTGTAAGGAATAATAATGTAATATAATGTAGAAGCTTGAGTATTTTTTCTTTTTTTAAAAATTTTATCTGATTTTTGAAGGCTCATTTAAGATCACACAGTTTGAAGACTCTTAAGTCAGATGCCCTTTCTGAAAAGGTGAGTATTGAAACACATAAGAATTTACAAACCTAAATTTAAATACTAATTTTTGCAGGGACATACAGTTTGTATGTGAGCCTCTGTACTGAATTTGAATTTGAATTACTGTTCTGCTTTATTATCTAGATTTCATTTCATGCCGACAAGTAAAACATTTGGATTAAAATGTGTTCTCCCATTTTATGCTTTAAGAGCATGATGCTAGTGTTTTTGACAAAGATGGTTTCTAAAGATGGTTTATATAAGAGATAATTTTTTGTTTCAGAATAGACATTCTGTTTTCTCTGAGGATTCATTTTATAGAGAAGATTTAGAACACATCACACATTCCTTTCCGATTTTGGTCAATAAAGTTATCATGTAATTATCATCAACCAGTATTTAATAATTAATTCCTACCTCTAGGGCTGTCTGTGGACAAAGTATGATATCTCATCTAAAAGCAGTGGCTGAATTTGTCAGTGAGGTATGGGGGAAGATAATCAGTGTCATCATAAATAATAGAGCTTTCATAATTTTAACTGCATTTAGAAGTAATTTCTATACTTGTAATGTGGCCAGTGTGCCTGCAGCTCAGGGCTTCATCATACTTTTTGCATAGTCTCTGAAATTTTGAGTAAAAATCTAGCTTTACACAGTGTCTATAGAACAGAAATAATGCAGCTGTGGGCAGCTTAAACAGAACTGGCCTTGTACACTACCAAATGAGACCAGCAGTTTCTGAATTTGCAATCATCTCAGGGGGGAACTTGGGTGCAAGTGGTTGCACATCAGCAGAGACACCCTGCAATGGTCAGAGCAGTCCTACTGCCACACCATGCTGGCACTCAGTCAGAGAATCCCACATTACAGCACAGTGTGCAGCAACTGCACAGCAGAGGAGGCTAAAAGCATTTTCACATTTCTCTTTTTATTTGGACATATCCAGCAGTGAGTCTAACATACTGTTTTGCCCATTGCTGCACATTTTGGTGTTGGGGTGGAGCTCCTTCAGGAAGCTGGCAAGGATGCAGGGAGTACCGGGTGACGTTAATGCTGTTGAAGTGTCACTGTCACACTCCTTGTTGTCACAGGCACCTCTAGGGAACAGAGCTTGGTTCTAGCTGTACTGCCTTCCTACAGCTTACTGCAAGGGGGTTTTCAGTTAAAGCATACTGAATGGAAGTGCACTGCGTATAGAAACGCAGCCTCCATTAGACCAATTGGCCAAAATTGTCTGCATTTTATTTTGCAACATTTGGCTCCTGTTTAACTGAAGATTTATCTAGATTATCAGGCTGCTCAAAGGTATGGCAGAAGAATGTGGGGCTGTCCATAAAGGTTGCTGAGTCTCTGACTCTGGAAATATTCAAAATGGGCCTGGATGTGATCCTGTGCAACCTGCTGTAGGTGAACCTGCTTTAGCAGAGGGCTGGGATGAGATAGTCTCTAGAGGTCCCTTCCAACTCTGAGTGTGATGCTGTGCTATGGCTAGTCATCCCCCTTGTGCAGAATGGCCATGGCTCAGCAGACTTCACTAACCCTCCCACCCAAGGTCAGGTGTATCTGTCTCAGAGGTCTGTCCTGCGTTATTCACTTGGCCACCTGAATTAACCTTTCACCCTGACTGTGCAGGAGTTTGGGACCTTGTTATAAAGCAGCTGTGGTCCTCAAAGGTTTGAAACGGCTGCGTGATTCAGGGTATAGAGCATTTGGTGTTCCTTATGGCATGAACTGGAAACCTGACTTTTTGGAGGATAACGTATTCTGAGGAAAGAAGAAATTGATTTATTCCCTTCATCAGACTCTGAGACATAAACACAATAGGTGATGCCAAATCAGTAGGGTAGCTACTGATGAAGTCAAGATGCCACCCTTTCAACAGTGTAAGGTTGATGTGGGGGCCATGTGAATCCTCTTGGGTGAGTAAAGGTCCACATGGCATGGAGAAATACAGTACTGAGGACTGTACAGGAGCAAAGCACCTTTAGAGACACAGAGCAGATCTCAGCCACTCAATATTTCTGACAAACTGTTTGTCCAAGTAGATTTGCATCAAAAGAATGACAATTTTCAGCTTGCTGTAGCTGTGGAAGGTATACTGGTGCTGGAGGGAAGGTATAAACTCTCAAAGCAGAGGGTTTGGAATCTTAAAGCTCCAACTCCAGTGCTGGTCAAGCCATGTCTCTGGGACAAAGCAGTTCCTTCAGAGGGTTTAACCTCTCTCACTCAAAACCTCTTTGTGGTGGGAGAGACCCTGGCTTGGAATATGGTCATGGTTCAAGCCACCAAGAGAGGGTGAAAGTATCTGTAACAGTCCTGACAAGCATCTGCTCAGTTTCCTGTCAGGCCAGGGCAATTCACAGACCAGTGCACGCCATGTGTCCGAGCTCACTGCATAACAATGGCAAGGATCAGCGTATCTGTCAAGAATGCATGCTCCTTATTTCCATGTGTGGCAGAATTGATCTTTATGGGAAGGAAAGATTTGTAAGCCTACTCTGTGTTTGATCTCTCTTTTGCAAACAACGATTATTTCCACCACATTTAAGTGAAAACATTTTAAAGTTTCATTGTTTAGATATTCTTAAAAATGGAAACAATATGAAACACAATGATCATTAATGTGCACTTCCAAACAGAATCTACATCTTCCTTTCCATCTGAAGAGTGTCTGTCACATGGAAAGTTCTAATTATAGTCACAAACTTAATGAGAACCACTGCAGTAATGATAGCAATATTAAAAGGAGGGAAATTGAGGAATTACAGAAAATACTAATAACTTGCTAATTTCTCCACTTATCTGTGATTTGCATTTGTATTTTGATTCCTTTATATCTCTTATATTGAAATACTGATTTTTCAGGGATCACATTTATAATTATT